>PVIH01011779.1:24826-67359 GCA_004025045.1 Sigmodon hispidus | reverse complement strand
ATGCCCAAGCAGCAAACCACAACCACTGAACAGCTTGGGATCAGAAACACCCTGGACTGACCCTTCAAACCCCAGTCCATCTATAGGAACACCTGACTCACTCTTGAGGGAGGGGGACAAAACTGGATTTGGCCGGGAGTGAAGACTGATCCAAGCATTATTGGGCCAGTGTGACCATAGGACTGTCTGCTCCCTGCCAGGGAGGGGATGGGGAGTTGCAGAGAAGAAAAATGATCAGATGTGGTGGGAGGGGGAAGAGACTTTCAATAAGGATATACAGGGATGGAAAAAAAAAAGTTCAGAGGGAAAGCTGAACACAAAGAAAATATATGTGTGATAATCTTATTTGCATTTCCACCCTTGATAAGCCATGCTTATGATTATTATCCTCTGTATAGTTATTGTTAACTCTTCGGCATTTTTTAATTCTTTTTACTGTTTTTTTGATAAATACAAAATAAAGAAGGAAAAAAAAAAAAAAAGAAATGCAAACATGCAATGTTGGAATCAGACCTGAACTCACATTAAAAAAAAAAAAAAATACAAGAATGTATGCCTAAACTCTTTGTCTTAGCTAATTTTGTTAAGATTCAGCTATTTGGGTGAACTGGGTCATATTAAAGTTTTACTTTTGATGCTAGGAAAATTTTTAGCTCAATAGCAATTTTTAGGGCTAAACCTGACAGAAATAAATTATAAAGTCCTAGTCTTATAAAAGTTGCTAGTACATTAAAGGCTGTTAAGAAACACAAACAGTCATTCTTATAAATAATCAATTTCTTAATTGTACTCATTATAAGTACTGTGATTAATTACAGGGATGAGTTTTATTTAGTCCCTTGTATGTTTTGAGTGTTGATCTTTCAAGTAGCTAGAAAAAATATTTTTCTATTCATACATACCTGGGCAGCCCTCATATTTTAGAGATCTGCAGAATATGGTATTTAAGATATTTATTTAAAAGCATTTATCAGACAGAGTCTCCCAGATCCTGACAGTGACCCAGGGTCTCTGAAGAAGATTATGAGACACAAGGATCTCCATCTGGATTGTAGCAGTGCTGACCTGGGCAAGATGCCATGGCACAATGCCTGCCTGCCACCATGGCCTGGCTTAGGTCTGTAGGACATTGGAGAATTGATTCAACCCTTTTGCCTAGACAAAATAAGGTCAGTATTCTCCAATATGTCCCTCTACTGTTGGAAAAACTCCCACCTTACAGGCCTGGCAGCTGAAGATTGATGCTGTTTGGATACTTCTACCTCCAACTATGTGGAGACCTGGATATGGCTAACTGGGTATGGACTGGTCTCTGTTGTTTTTAGAAGATTCAAGAGCTGTTCAGTCTGCACTTAGGTATACTTTATCCTTCTCAGATCTCTGTAAGTATTGATGGCTAAGCTAGTTATAACTTTGTCAGCTTGGTAGAATCAGATAATCAGATCCTTCTACAAGGTGATAGCCAGTCTTCAAGCTCATTTTATAAAGCCTAATTGGTAATATTAATATAACTAAAACTCTTATGTCTTTTTGTAATTTGTATGAGCTTCAGAGAATCGTAGAATTTGGATCCACCTCAAAGAGGCCAAAAGGATTCCAAATAAGTACAGCCTAAGTTTCTTCCACCTCTCTGTTCTTAAGGATGATACCTTTCTCTTCTGATTTGGGGACTCCTGCCCTTCCCAAATTACTAAGACTGGACCCAAAATTTAAATTCTAACTTTTGTTCTCAATTTTAATGTATCTCAACAGATTTTTCACTTGAAGAGGAGCTCTGGACTTGCTGGAAGCATGTGGACCAGTTCTACCAATGTGGCTTGTTTCCTGTCGCTCAGCTACTGGGTCAGACAATTATGAGTCCCACACAGAAGCCATGAAGCCCAGTTCTTTTACTATCTTTTCAACCTTTTTGGGCCCTAACAACAATGCCCTAGTGTCAGCTTGAAGCAGTAATATAGAGAAATGATGCCTGTTATTCCTGGCCCATAACAGCTTGAAATGCTAAGTTAAAAGGAAATCTTCTGGCATAGGAGACAAATCTTTTTGTGGAGGCCAAAAGGTCCCTACAGCCTAGAGTTTGGCTTTACAAGTCAGATCCCAGCTACTCCTGTGAGACCTTGCACATCAGTTTGTGCCTGCAAGTATGGGCACAAGACCATCTTCCAGATAGACTACTTCTATGAGCATATTGCCAGAGACCAATGATTGGGACAGTAACCAAAAAGAAAATGAGGGAATGAAGAAAGTAAACTTAATTCAAGAAACCCCATTTTTTTATTCTAGTAGCCATTTTGTACAAAAATAGAGTTCAGTTTCACGTTCCTGGCAGGTACTTCCTCTGTTCCAAGAAAGAATGAGCTAAGCCTATCTAGGGACACCTGGATGGTCCAACCCTCAGGCAGTAAAATCAACCAGCCACACCATCCAGGTGGGGTCCAGGAATGTTAAGCTGTGAAAGGTCCCTAAGCATGAGTTCATCCAGAGCACACGGTTAGCCTTGACCTCAAGTAACCCCGCCTTGTGGCCTTTGCCTATAAAAAGCTTGTGTAACTTGGGGTGCTCAGCTCTTCCCTGCACTGCACTCATGGGGTATGAGTGAGATGTGGAGAACAAGCTCCCTGCCTAGGCTTGTATCTCGCTGACAATAAGCCTTGCTGTTGCATTTCAAACATCTCTGTCTCTGGTGGTCTCTCTGTGTGATTAAGATTCAGGTATTATACACTAACCTTCCTAGCATCTTGATGTTGGGCTTTATCACTTCCACACATTCATGACCAATATTTATAAAGTTTACAGCCACAAGCATTTTGTTATAATTCTAGAACTGTCAACCTTGAAGATGGTCTTTCTTATGTATTTTTAAGAATGGCTGGCATATTATCTATTAGGATCTTGTGTGAATCTGACATGGCCTAAGCAGGAATTAACCAGTTATCTGGAGGCAGATTTCTATGAATGCAGAGGCCTCATAGTAGATGCAGCAAGATCAAGCAGCAAGCAGCTGGAGGTACTTAGAAGCTAGAAGAAAGAAGATAAGAAGCTGTAAATGTAAAGGGACTTAATTATTATGATAGAAAGATGTGGTTATGATGACAAGGAAGAGGGAGGGAAAAGGAGAAAGGAAAGGAAAGAGAAAAAGAAAGGAAAAGGGAAACAGAAAGATAGAGAGAGTAAGGAGACATAGAAATGCAGAGCACTTCCTAGAGAGAAGAAAGAGTCAGCAGCAGCAGGAAATCTGTTTAAATGGGAGTTGATATCAGAACTCAGAGGAAGGCATGACTTTAGAGCCTAACACTCTGTCCCAGGATGATAATAATTTACTGAATTGACAGTGTTCAACAATCAGATTTGCACTGTGTTTCATATTCTCCAGCTTTTGATATTAACACTAACAAAATTGTGTCAATGGGTTGAATAAACACATTATTTACACATTCTATGTATCAGCGGAATAGCATCATACATTTGGAATCACTATTTTTACCTTGATCTGCTCACTGGCATAACATAACTTTTGACTTGAGTCCTCATAATATTTCTTAATATACTATGGAAATTCTAATCCTGTTTGTGCTGATATTTTTTTTGTGTTCTAACTAATAAAGCTTTTCTGAAGATCAGATGGCAGAGCTGGCCACTACTTAACCAAAGAGGCACACACCTTTAATCCCAGGACTTTAAAGGAGAAACCAGAAAGATTAGTAGTTCAAGGCCACCTTGGGTTACAAAAGGTTAATCAAGTCTAAAATAGAAACAGAGCCAAGTGCTGGTGGCTCATACTTTTAATCACAACACTAGACAGGTAGAGACAGAAATATACGGCAGGTAGAGATCAGATCTAAGCCCATTCAGTCTAAGGATTCATGGAGAAAGAATCATACCTCCTTCTGATTGAAGATTCAGTAGAAGTAAGAACTATCTCTAGTGCCTGGCTCCTATGTCTCTGTGTTCTTTCAGCATTTATTCTAATATCTGATTCTGGGTTTTATTATCAAAACCAATTAGGATTTGAGTTATGCCTGTTTTTTATAAGCACATCATAAAAAGTCAATATTACCTTAATATATAAATATTCTGGCAATTTATAATATATTTTATCTTTTCTACTTTTGCTTTGTAAATATACCTATATGTTTTATACATTGTTATTGACTTCTTTGTGGTACAGAAGTATTAACTGTAAGTATGTCTGTGATTTTTTTCATATTTATGTAATGTTTACTGAACAATTACTTCTTACCTTTAGATCATTATTAAGTATAGAATTTTACTTTCTACAGTTTATGAAATAGAATGCTAAATTTATTGTACTTCCAAGATGACAGCTAATTTATTCAATATGATTTATTAAATAGTTCTCTCCTTTTCCCAACTGATTTATAAGCATCAATGGCATATTTATGTATAACACTTCAGTTCTCTGTTCTGTTCCATTGATCTATTTGTTTAATCTCACATAAAACCACCCTATTTTAAACACACAAAAGGATTATAGATCTTGATGTCTAGCAGAGAAAGTCTTCACAGTATTTTCTTTTAAAAATTGGCTTGATCATCTTTGGCTGTTAGAGTTCTATATAAACATCAAAGTTAACTTTTCCAGCTACAAATACACAAATTTTCTTCAATTTAAATTTCATCTTATAATAAATAATATTAAGGGCAGATTATCATCTTAGAAAATAATGATGATCATAAAATATTATATCTCTATGTATTTAGCTCTCTTTTTTATTTTCTTTTTTACTGGAAAGAGATCCATCTCTGAATAAGAGCCACAGAGATATTTGTGCTAATTTACCTATTTTCATAAACTTTAAACTATTTCTTTTGTTATTTTCAATTCTTACCATTAATAATGTATTTTTAGAATATGCTGTTTCTGAATAGAAGAGGTTAATGACATTTGTAACATGTATATAATATAATTTGATTATATTTACTCTTTATTATTCTCTTTTGTCTCCTCATTCCTGCTGATTATGTTCCTGTTCTAATATGGTCCATCTTCTACTTTAATGGTCATTGTTTCTTTGTGGTTATTACTTTCTATTCTTCAATAATACTTAATTAGGATTGCCTACAGGGTCAAAGGCATTTTTTTCTGTTTGCTATACTATGGAAGGAATTGTCTCTCTCATTCTCAGCAAATTTTAGTTTCTTGTAAATCATTAGAGAAGAATAGCACTTCAAGAAGCACCTTTCTAACTGTGACAGGAAGATGATGGGCCCTCCCAGACTTGTGCATGGGATAGGTAACTTGTATAGATAATCATAATTACTGTGGATTAAGAGTTGAACAGCAATGTCATGGCTTAAAGACAGTATTCCACAATCCTTTCTGCAGCTCTTCCGTTCATTCTGCTTCTTCTTTCACAATGTTACTGAACGTTGCAGAAGGTACTATTGGGCTGGGCATTTAACAATCACTCTTTTTCATCACTTTGACTATCTGTTCATATCTCTCATCATTTAGAACTGTCCACTGCAAGAAGAATATTCACTGACCAGGGTGGCAGGAAAAGTAATCTCAGGGCCCAGACATAATTATTTAGAAAGTGATTTTGCAGACACAGTATATCAAATCAACAAAACAAAAGCTGCAGGCTTACTAGTAAGTTCTACATCCTCCCCAAATATAGATTTTCATGTTTATAATAAGAATAGATATGTACAGATCACAGGGACACCATACAGGAGCTGGTACTCTCATATTGTTAGGTAGACACTAGCAATGGAAATCAAGTTGTCAAATTTAACAAGCTCTTTAACTTGCTGAACCATTTTGTCAGTTCCTCTTCCCTTGTTTCACATGACATTTTAAAATCTCAGGGTGGGTGAGTAGGTAACTGTAGTTCTTCCTTAAAATTTTTACAAATGAGTTTATAAAAAATTAGAATAAAAGCTAAAAACAAGGGAAGTTTCTATCATCAAAGACATTTAAGTCTAAGACTTTTGTCCTAGATATCAAATGTGAATGTAAAGGATACTAAAGGAGACATAATTATTAACATGTGAAGAAGCTAACTGGCAGAAAAAGTGGAACACACCAAGAAATAGATTTAAGAGATAAAACAGGCTTAAGAAAACCTGAGATCTACCCATGCCCGAGAAGGTAGACATTAAGTGTCTGTTCACAAAAAGTAATTATTTTCTTGTCCTATGCTTTCATGAGCCTTGGATCTTCTCCTGATTTACTGATATATTTATATTCCTGTGAGTGTTTTATTTTGTCTTTTTATAAAAAAATAAAGGACTTCTGTATATGATAATACACATGCATCACTTGTACATTTTTTTTTCAAAACATATAAACCCAAACATTCTAGAAGGTTCCCTCTGTGCTCTCATATATATCCAACATACTTACTCTTCCATTTCTAAATATTCAATATTTAATGTTTTCAGGGCTATTTGCCCCGGACAGCAGGGTCTTCAGCATGGACCTGAACCTGGGAATGAAACAAATGGAAGGCAGGAACACGAAAGAACAGAAGGACAAGACAAAGATCTCTGATCAAGTCCTCCTTAGCTTTATTATTTCAGCCAATATTTATACAGAATCTCTGCCATGCAAGTAGCTGGGAGGAGAGGGGTGGGATACTCAAAAGAAGGTGGCAAGCCTGTGAGAAGAATTTACAGACAGGGTACAGTTGATATGGAAATCTATCTGTTGTCAGTTGAATGCCTGAAGAATGTCACCTGCTGGTCTCAGAGGATCAAAGGAAGCCACCTGGAGTGATGGCTTAGCTTAAAACAATAAAAGCTTCTGGCAAATGGCTATCTAGGGTGTAGACTGCTGGCAAATGGCTAGCTGTAGAAACTTATAAAATATGGCTAAGTTAGGCTTTGGCTCCCAACAGTTCATGTGGTGATATATTTTATATTTAATAAAATTAGCCTAAAATATCAGAATAAAATCACCCATAGTCAGCCACAAGGGTCAAAGAGTTGTAACACATGCCTTTAATTCCACACTGTGGTGACCTACATGTTTAACCCCATAACTCCAGAGAGAGATCTTTCTGTGTTTCTGACAGTTCAAGGCCTACCTACCAAATAGTACCTTACACATTTAATCCTAACTCTAGGATTATGATGCTGAGTTGAACCCAGAAGTAAAACAACTGGGCAAAGAAGATATTTAAGGCAATTGTAGGCAGATATTGTGGCATTCTGTAAAACTGATCATACAGGCTGAGGACTTTTGAAGATAGCTTTTACTCTGAGAAGTTAGTTCAGGGAAATTTGACTGTGGTCTGTTTCTTCTCTCTGATATTGCAGCTTTCCCCCAATATCTGGCTCTGAGTTTTCATTAAATACCAACTAGAATTTGTACTTCATGTCAAGGATTCAGAGTTTTGGGGTTTTGTTTCTTTATACATGATCAAATAGGATACTTTAGTGATATGATCTTCCTGAGTCACCCACTCCCTTTTTTGGATCCACAGCTGGAAAAACTAAAAAAATAAAAGTTACAAGGTTTAAAAGATGCTTATAGCTGCTGTTAGCCTTGGTTTGAAGCAAAGCTTTCTTTGCAATGGGTTATAGAGTTTTATAATGAATCAAACTACATTTATATGACCATTACTGTGGTACAATAACCTAGTAAAAGATTTTCTATGTATATATGTATGTATGTATCTTAAATGGCTATGGGTCTGTGTGTCTGGACCACAGACCAGAGAGGACAGAAACTTTGTATTACAAATGGTATACCAATATGGGTCATATACACCCACATAAAGTCTTAGGAAGCTTAGAAAGACTTCTAAGACACAGAATTGAAACCTCACCCAAAAAGAAAAAAAAAAAAAAAAAAAAAAACTTTTAAGTTGTGTCTGTCACATGAGTTGTGGTTCAAAGACACCATGGAGTGGCATGTGAGTTTGAATTACAAATTGGCACACTTTTGGAGTGCAGCCTGAGCTACAACAAGACCTGTTTCTGAAGTGTCACAGGAACCTCAGTGTTAGCAACAAGCTGAATATGATAGATTTAAGCTTTCCATTTATATAGTCAAAAAGAAAACAACAGAGTCAAATACTGCTTCTTAGTAGCAGTAGCATTTTCTTGGGAGAGCCCTGTTTGCTGGAGGCTAGCATAGCCACAGCTTAACAGATTAAAGCTATGGACAAAACCAGAAAAAAATAGAGGGAACTGGGTTGAGTCAGATACTCTAGCCAAGTGAAGACATGGTCAAAAACAGAAAAAGTTAAGAAATAAGAGATTAAACAGATTTAAAAAATAAAATAAATCAAAATGGCTTATAGTATGTTTAAAAATATACTTAGGCTTGAGAAAAAAAGAAAAAGAAAAAGGAATAAACTTCTTTAAAACAAGAAATAGAAAAACATTATAATAAGCCATGTAGTCATGAGAAAAAAAAGAGTGTTGTATTATATTTCTGGCCTGGACTTTCCTAGCCTGAACCAAAGGTTTGGTCCTACTCTCAGCCCTGCTTAGCCTCAAATAATCACACACTTATATTATTTTTATGTCGATTGATCTAGGGCCCAGGCATATAACTTGTTAATTCCTTTATCTGAACTCAACCAATTTCAGTCATACAACTCAGTACCTTTTCTCTTGTATTTCCCACCCAACTTCCTCCCAGCTACCTACATGGCAAAGATTCTGTATAAATATTACTATAACAATAAAACTTGAGAAAGACTTAAACAGAGAGATTTGTCTTGTCCTTCCGTTCTTTGTGTTCCTGCCTTCCATTTGATTCCTTCCCAGGTCTAGGTCCATGCTGAAGGTCTAGGATGCTCTGGGTGACTTGGTGTCATTTGTGTCTATCTGTTCTTTCTGTACTCAGAATTTTCTGAGCCTGGTAGCCCTGCCCACATTTTCTGTCTGCCTTCAGCTAATCAGCATTTTTATTAAACCCATAGGTGGAAAAATTATTTATAATGTAATACATAATCTCACTATAGAGTGTCTGAATACTGTGTGTCATTGTCTTGTCTTTAAGTTTCTTACTAAAAATTAGTTAATAATTAATAGACATTTGATTATAAATGCTGCTAGATTAATCTAACCTATACATTTTGTAAATGAGTTGACTTTAAAACTAAGATCGGGCTGGAGAGGTACCTCAGAGTTTAAGAGTACTGGCTGCTCTTCCAGAGGTTCTGAGTTCAATTTCCAGCAACCACATGGTGGTTCACAACCATCTATGATGACATCTGGTACTCTCTTTTGTACACTGTACTGTATGCATAATAAATAAATGTTTTAAAAAAAAACTAAAATGAAAAAAATATGCTACTTTGGAAAAAAGTTTTTTGTTTATTTCCACAGAAAATGAGAGGCTGTAGATTTATTCCTGTTTCAAGAAAAGTTTGATGGAGGAAGACACCCTGAAAAGTCTCCAAGGGAAATGGATGCCCAGATGATCCAGCATTTCAAAGCACTTTCATTGCAGTATCCTTTAAGCTGTGCATTCAAAACAACTTCAAGGAGACTAGTTAAGATGATCCAGCCTTACAGACTACTTCACTAAAGACTTATCCATAATTCTCAATTTTTTAGGAGGTCCCCATGGGATTTCCAGTGCTCTTATTCAGCAAGAAGTATCTTAGAAAACTATGTTCATATTTTCAAATAATTGATCATGGATGCTTGTCTTTGTTTACAGTGTTGGTTAAAGATTGTTATAGATAATGGTGAAAAAATTAAAAAGGACATTAGATTTGGGGATCATTTTTTTCTTTTTTAATTTAATTTTTATTTATATATTTATTATTTGGTGATTTTAAATCATGCACCCAATCAAACTCAGTTATCAGACTTCTTAGATTCATACCCACTCTTATGATCTACCCATTTGCAAAAATGCCCATTCATGCTGCTCATTTACTTAGTGGGGCATAATTAAACTCCCTGTGGCCACACCCTTAAAGAAAACAAGTCTTTCTTCACTGACAACCCAACCAAAGGCCATCATTGCAGAAGTGAGGCACTGTGCCATTTAGCTATGTTCTATACTTGAGTTCTTATATACAATGACATCTATTTTTATTTAAGTCCACTAAAGAGACAGTGCATCCCCTGCTTCTCTTTCTGGGATTTTGATAACTTCCTCAGAAAGATATTCTCCATATCCATTCATTTGCCTGAAAACTTTAGAATATTATTTTTTTCTTACTGCTGAGTAACACTCCATTATATAGATGTACCACAATTTGTTAATCCATTCTTTAGTTGAGGGGAATCCTAGATAAGTAGGATCAGTATAGTGAAAATGGCAATCTTATCAAAAGCAATCTACAGATTCAATGCAATTCCCATCAAAATCCAAACACATTTTTTTACAGACCTTGAAAGAATAATACTGTATTTTATTTGGAATAACAGGAAAGCCAGGATTGCCAAAACAATTTTGCTCAACAAAAGAACCTCAGGGGGCATCATCATCCCCAATGTCAAATTATACTATAGAGCTCCAGTAATAAAAACAGCTTGGTAATGGCATAAAAACAGACTTGTGGATCAATGGTATCAAATTGAAGACCTCGACATTAATCCAAAAACCTCTGAATGCCTAATCTTTGACAAAGAGGCCCAAAATACTCAGTGGAAGAAAGATAATATCTTCAACAAATGGTGTTGAGTTAAGATAAAAGAGTTAGCTAACAATATGTCTTATTCATAGGTCAATCAGCATGAAATTGATAGAAGCATCTGTGTGTTTTTGTGGGACTGCAGGTCTTCGGTTCTGCAGGCCTGCAGGGCTGTTGGTCTGGTCCACAGGCCAGACAGGCCAGAAAGTTCATATTACAGATGGCATTGCAAGGCTTAGGTAATAATCTAGAATGGTAGAAGGAAGAATAAGATTTTTAGGAAAAGGTGCAAATTTTAAACAAACTCTTGCCTCATGGCTTGACATGGACCATCAAAAGCCATGCTGGTGGAATAAACAAAGCACAGTGATGGCTAGTGTTGAGTATATGGTAAATGGACCTGGTTGGTAATTTTCTATAGTAAGTAGAGAAAAGAGAAAGTAATGGAATAATTGCCAGGAATTTTTTATGGTCTGATCAGATTACTTTCAAGGGAATTTGCACCCCTATACATTATCTCATATCATATACATTTAGCTAGACTGGATTATGATTGTAATTCTTTTATTTAGATACTTCTATTCTGTAAGCACATACTCTGAGTGATGGCCTAACAAACAGAATACAAGAAAGAAAGAAGTAAGAGCTTTGTTACCATGTTAACTATTTTAGTGCTGGTAGTGGCACTAATATTCTTTGGAATATTCTGATTTTCTGTTTGCTAAAAATAAATCCTAACCAATTTTCTAAATAATATGGCTTCTTTGATTTATTTACTCACAAAAACAAAGGGACTAAGACTTTAGGACAGAGACTAGAAGAAATTTGAAACACCTTTCTATATGGCCAATTTTAGTTTTAGTTCATACTGCTAAATCTGGAATGTCTTATAAATATTGAGAAGAATTGGGAAAAATAACAAAAAATTATTCAAAGTATAATATAAGTTACCCTTTCATATCAAACAAACAAACAGACAGACAGACAGACAATACTGCAGTATTGCCAGGATTCATAAAAGTATTGGTTTAAAAAAATCTCTGTGCCCAGAATAAATTATATACCTATAAATAATTGGCCAGAAATGTCCTTGTAGTAGACATTTATAACATAATATTTGTTATGGTTACAGATAACAAACACATAGTGTAGTGGTGTATACACAGCATGTAAAGTTTACAGGTAGTAGACATTTATAACATAATATTTGTTATGGTTACAGATAACAAACACATAGTGTAGTGGTGTATACACAGCATGTAAAGTTTACAGGACACTGAAAAAATAGGATAAGAATGATTTAAAAGCTTCTTCTTAACTGGCTGGCATTCTTAGTGTCCCTAATCTTCATATATGCTGCTCAGGGAGAATAACCAATAGTCTTGCTTGGATGGGTAGGCAATATGTGCACCAACCCAAATACAATTACGTAAGGAATATAGAATTAGAAGTATACAAGATACCTTCTGTGCCTCAGGAAGCATCATAGAGGAAGAGAGAGAAAGAATATTAGAGCCAATGGAATGAGTAGATTGTTATGTTGATTGCTCTGGACTGAAACTTTTCATCAAAGAGGTAAGAACAAGCTCACAAAGGAAAATGCCTGGAGATGGAGGCTCAGGCATTCAGTTCCAACACTTTCAGTCCAGCTGAAGAGAGGGAGGGGTGATTATATGAACAAAGGGCTCAAGATTATGATGAGGAGAGAAACAGCTGACCCAAACCATCAGAAGCTCACTGAATCTGGTGTATAGCTGAGGAACCTTCATGGGACTGATCTAGACCCTTTAAATATGCATGATATTTGTGTGTTGGGAGCTTGGTTTTGCCTTAACTTGATATGCCAAACATTGTTGATTTCCAATAAAAGATCTTATTCTCTTTGAGGCATGGATAGTGGAGTACGGTAGGAAAAGTTGTGGGATGACTAGGAAGAAGAAAGGGAGGGGGAGCAGTGGGTGATATGTAAAAAATAATCTTAAAAAAATGACAAAAAAATACAGAAAACAAAACTTTTAAGACTAGGAGCTCCCCAAACCAAAAAGACTTTTGAGGTCTCTCCCAGAGGTAAGTAGTAACATTTTCTGGGAAAGAGTATTCACTTCCATTACACAGTTAATGAAAAGTTGTCTGCAGTAATTTAGTTTTTCAAAATCCTCAACCATGTTGCAGGGGCTTTATAGGATGCAGTTTCTTAAATAACTCTTGACTGTATAAGTAATCCAAGAAAGCTCATGGGATACTAGACTTGGATGACATCATTCGTTTAGTCCATTTTGCTCTGTATCTCAAGTGAACAAAAAAATTTTTGGGATTTCTCATGAAAATAAATGCACTGTTTCTAGATACTCACATTTACTTTTACTTTTTATTTTTTAGTTACAGTTGAATATTTCTTTCTTACCTGCAGTTTTTAGCCCCAAATCTTTAGAAGTAAGTGTAGCTAACAAATCATATCAAAAATGCTTCTCTTCTTAGCAAATGGAGAACAACACAGAAATATCATAGAAATCCACAAATGGATCATGTGCAGCCCAGCATCAACAGATATATTTTTGTCTTAGATTCTGCATTTATGGTTCAGAAAACACCAAGCAAATGAAGCCAAAATTCCAGACAGTCTACTGTAGAACAGTCTTTCCTAGAAATGCTTGCATAAGCAACCCCAGAACAATGGCAATATAAATATACATGCTACTGTAAAAGGAATATTTCAGATGAGCCTAAATCAGAATAAAAAAAAAAAAAACAGAAAACTTTTAGGCAACTAAATGTCTACTAAGATTGAAAAACTAGCATCACCTCAGAATGAGCTCTATTCTGGTAATTCAAAATAAAGTGGTCACAGACAAAACCCTATGCACAAAAACAAGAAAAATAAATGCAGCAGTAAATATTAACAGTAATAATCAAAAAATAAGTTTATGAATTAAAGAGTAGTTAGAGTACAATTGGAGGGAATAAAGGAAAGAAAAAAGGGTGTCTACAAAATGCTGGAAGGAGAAAAGAGAAGATTGAGAGTGACATTTTTATCTTTATTAAATTGTAATTGAAGAGAAATATAATACATAATTTCAGCTGTTTTGAATAGTGAATCACCATGGACCATGGTTCTCTTGAAGATCCTGATTTCAGTTAATTTTGAAATGGAATCTGTCATTAAAGTGCTAGATTGTATCAAGCTTTAAAGAGCATTCATAATCATGGATATATGGCAGAGCACAAAGTGTCCTGCTTTTTTCTAGTTGGTCTATACTTAAAAAAATCTTTTTTTAGAACAAAATATATAGCTTGTGAACTATGAAGACATATTTTATTATTATCTGCTATTTTTCATTTCTCACAGGATTAGTGATAAAAGTAAATGGCTTCTCATATACATCATGGTTATTTTTTTATTTCTTTTCAACTTTTAAAGAAACATTAATTCAAGTAATTTACCCATTATAAAAGTAGGTTATCTGCTATTGAATTGAAGAGGACCTTTTATAACTTGAGTATTTGGCTTTTTGCTATATGTTATTGACAAATGATGCCTTCTATTTTGTAAATTGCCTTTTTTTTCTGTTTGCTGTTTCTTTTGATGTGTGAAAGCCTTGTCTCCTTGTCTATCAAACATCTATTTTCCTTCATTTGCTTGTATTTGATTGTGCTTTTAGTGTCATATTCACAAAATGGTTTTCAACATTAATATTATGAAGCTTTTCCCTTGATACCTAATATAAACCATTTCATGTTTC
Organism: Sigmodon hispidus; assembly: GCA_004025045.1. Taxonomy (NCBI): domain Eukaryota; kingdom Metazoa; phylum Chordata; class Mammalia; order Rodentia; family Cricetidae; genus Sigmodon; species Sigmodon hispidus. The sequence continues at coordinate 53,048 of PVIH01011779.1, read as the reverse complement.
TGAAATACCATACTAACTGAAAAAAATAATTTCAAGTATGATGGCATCATGAATAATAATAACATACCTGAGAAAACATAACTCAAAAGCTGAAAGAAGCCTAATGCACTGAAGTATATAAAACTCAGAGTGGTGTTGGGAGCCAAAGTCTAACTTAGCCATATTTTATAAGTTAGCTCCTGCAGATAGCCATTTGTCAGAAGGCTACATCCTTATTGTTTTAAGGTAAACCATGACTCCAGGTGGTTTCCCTTGATTCCGTCAGCTCAGCAGGTGACATTCTCCAGGCCTTCTCCTTTGACCCTCTCAGCTCAGCAGGTGACATCCTCCAGGCCTTCAACTGATAACAGATAGATTTCCATATCAATTCTACCCTATCTGTTACTTCCTCTCACACGCTTGCCACCTTCTTTTGTATATCCCACCCCCTTTCCTCCCAGCTACCTGCATGGCAGAGATTCTGTATAAATATTGGCTGAAATAATAAAGCTTAGGAGGACTTGAACAGAGAGATTTGTCTTGTCCTTTCGTTCTTTGTGTTCCTGCCTTCCATTTTTTAGTTCCCAGGTTTAGGTCCACGCTGAAGACCCTGCTGGTCAGGGAAAGAGTGGGGCTGGGGATATGACTTGGTAGATAATGTCTTGACCACATAAACATCATGACAACAGTTCCTGTCTTCTACACTCACTTTAAAGCTGTCCTGGAATTATTTCCTGCATATACTCAGAAGCTGAGCTAGTTAGCTAGGCTAGTCCCATCAGTGATTCTCAGATTAGGGAGAGACTGTGCCTTAGTAAATAAGTGCAGAGTGATAAAGGAAGACATTGTACTTCCCCACTGATGGCTTTGAGATGCATGTGTGTGTGTAGCTATGAATGCAAAGTTACAAGACTCAGAAATAACACACACACACACACACACATACATACACCCATACATACAAACACAAACACACACACACACTCAGAGAGACAAGCATAAATATTTATGATCTGGATTTAGTATGAGTAATCTAGCAGTTAATTTGATTATAAATTCTAACAGATGTCTTTCTTGAGGTATGGTAGAGATCCAAAAGCTAAAATATTCTTAGGCAGCATAGTTCATTGTCTTCATATTTCATTTTTATCCTGACACTTTCTAGAAATTTGACTCTGGAACAGCCTATAATCTAAAGCTATAAGATCTATATTTTGAAATAGTTAAAATATTATAATATACATTTTGGTGACACTAATATGTTTGAATCTGTATTTCCCTTTATTATATTTATTGTATCAATTGATTTATTAATTGGTGGTTTGAATAAAAAATAACCACCATAGACCCATGAGTTGTGGCACTTTTAGGAGGTGTAACCTTGGAGAAAATGTGTCAATGGGAGTATGCTTTGAAGTTTGGGATTCTCAAGTCAGGCCAAGTGTCATTCTTACTTCCTGCCAATCAAGATGGAGAAGTCTAAACTAGCTCTCTAGTACCATGTCTGCCATGCCCTCTATCATGAAGATAATGGACTATATCTCTGATCTGTAAGCCAGATTCATCTAAATGTGTTTCTTTATAAAAATTACCTTGGTCATGTTGTCTCTGTACAGTAAGATAAACTGTAACTGAACAGAAGATTTTATTGTAAATGGTTGTGAAAAGTTTGACTTGCAATTAATTGGAAACATGAACTTTGTGACTTTTGAAGAGAAAGGCAATTGAATGCTATAGGCGGGCCTTATTGGGTTCTGCTAAGTTGAGTATAAAAGATTATGGTACTGAGGGTGATTTAAGTTTTGGGAGACTGGCTCACAAGCTTTCAGAGGAAGATAATATTAATATGTGGTCTATCGACCATTCCTGTATGTTTTGGCAAAGAATGTAGCTGCTTTCTGTGATTGTCAAAAAAATAAAAAATAAAAAAAAAGAACCACACACACACAAAAATAAAATAAAATTAAAGCATAGCAAACAAACAGCTTTCAGAAATCAGAGGCTAAAGGATCTCTAAACTCAAGGCCACCCTGCTCTACCAAGTGGATTCTAAGACAGCCAAGGCTAGGCAGTAAGGAAAACCATAGAAAACAGAATGATGGTGAAGATGTAATTGAATGGAGGGGTGCATGTTCCAGAAACAGTTACCTTCTTGCATGCTCTCTTTAAGTGTGGTATCTTCAGGATTTCAAGAGGTTTAGGTTGGGTTTTCTTACCTTAAATGATCCAAATCAAGAAATTCTCTCACAGGAGCATTTGGCTGTTAGTATTTTTATGGATTCTAGTTGTACTCAAGCTGACAACAGGGATTAGCCATCAGAGCCACCAAGCAAACAAACAAACCAACAAATCCACAAAAAAACCCAACTTAACCTCAAATGATAGTCTATCTACAATATAAAACATAGCAACTCAGAAGAATAACCAGTGTAATTTCTGCCACTACTTGGTCATCTCTGAAAATAAAAATGAAATAAAATATATATCTTTTGGGGAAATCTTCTGTGCTTTGTCACTCAGGATGTGACAAAAATGCTAATTCATGTTAACTAAGCAGGTTTTCAATCTACAAAAATAAATTCAGACTCTGGTGAGATGGCTCAAAAGAGCAAAGGCTGCAGTCCTATAGGATCCAGGTTCAATTTCTAGCATCAAACTTATTAGCAACCATGTGTAACTTTAGTTCCAGGAGAATCTAATGCATGTTTCTGTCCTTGGCAAGCACTATACATACATGTTGCATATACATACATGTAGGTATACCCATAAATATAAAATAAAGTAAATAATTAAAAATCAAAGAAATTTACTTGGTTTCTTTTTGAGACATAACAAGATCAAATATAGTGTGCAAGAAACTTAGTGAATTAAATAAGCATTAGCTTGCACGTAGTAAATGCTATTCCATATTTGACATTTTTATCTACAGCTCTGTATAATCTCTTGTCTAGTCTTTGAGATGCTTACTGGAACTCGGCTGATAAAATATCATAAAATAAGCTGCAAATTAGCAGCACATGCCCTTGATCCCAGCACGAGGGAGAAAGAAGCATGGAAGTATCTGTGAGTCCAAGACATTATGGTCTAGAAAGCAAGTTCTAGAACAGTGAGGAGTGTTACACAGAGAAACCTTAACTCAAAAAACCACCAAAAACAAAATACACAAAATAACCACTGAATCTGGCATTGCCTTTGTAATATTAAGTCAACTAAGGACTTCTTGACTAGTCTATTCATATAATAACTATTTATTCTGATTTTAACTAGTGTATACCTCGCCCTATACATCATTTGCCAATATGTACTAGTACTCATCAAAGAAGACTTTAAAAAAATGGGGATAATTAAGAATGATAACTTTCACTTATCTAACAAAAACATTATTAAATATAAGCAACATAATGTTGCTTTTCTAAGAATTTACAAACTAAGAATTGCATATGTGATGGAAAAACTAGTTATATGTTTACATTTGACTAGATAAAAAGAAAATAAGAGACATTTTTAATTTGGAGGCTTTTTCCTATGAGTTAAATAATTGACTCTTCAATTATTTCTTGATTTTATTTCAGTTTCTTAAAATTATGTCTGGTTTTTCTTCAGTTTTATCCAAAATATTTTCTCTAGGCAAAAAGATAGAAATGAGATTCATGTGAGAGAAGGCATAGAAGTTTTAAATTTCTAGGAGGCCAATAGGATTTGAGTTAGTGAAAAGAACCTTGCCTGATCCTTCAAGACATGCAGATAGAAAAGAAATGTTGAAAAGCACAAAATAGCTAGATATGGAAATACTTTTTAACAGTCTTTCTCTCTCTTGCTTAGAATTAAGACGAATCCACAGGTTTTAGAATGTGGAACATCTGGATATATTTTGTAATTTGAAGGTGATATGACCTTTTACGAGCTTCCCATCTGGTATGCTAAGAAGTATTTGCTCTATCAGTTTTAAAAATTAGCATAATAAAGGAATTAGAGTACTCACAATTAAAAAGTATGCCAGAGGCACAGCAGCCATCATATTTTTGACACAGTGATTAATATAGAAGAAATTTAAAAAATTAAAACCTAGAAGATTCAACATGGTCTTCTATTCCATATTCTCAGCATTTATCTAAAATACCAAACATAATCTATTAGATGATAACTATGTGTGTTTTCTTTTAGGTTTAAGATCTCAGAAACATTTAGCAATTAACACTTATAGAAAATTTTAAAAAGGCATAAACACATACATATTTTTATGCATGAAAGTACATGGTAGTTTAACATTATTGAAGCATTGTTGTTCCACATGCTTTTCAAATATTATCTCTTATTGTAGATTTTTTTTCCTGAGTTTATGTGAATAGAAGTCTTCTCATTCCAGATAGGGCACCAGCAGCAGACATGGTTCTCTCTAAATTTAGTTTGATCTGCCAGTGAAATTATTAGAATTACTTACAGAATAATCAGTGATTATTACTTGCAGAAGCATATGACACCTCAAGAACTATTGTAGAAGGAAGCTTTCCTCTGTCTCAGCCTGCCACTGCAGTCTTAAGCTGCTTATAAAATAATCACTCACAGGCTTAATATTAATTACAAACTATTTGTTCTATGGCTTAGGCTTAATGTGAGTTAGTGCTTTTATCTTAATGCCTTTCTATTAATCTTTGTATCACCATATGTCTTCTGGCTTTACCTGTGTTTATTAGATCTTGCTCCCCTGGCGGCCCAAAGCATCTCCATGGACTTTATCTTTTTCTTCCTTTCTTCTTCTGTTCCTCTTCAATTTCCCACCTGACTATATACCATCTTTCCATAGGCCTACATATCTTATTTATCAACAAATGGTAGCAACACAAATTTACAGCATAGAGAAAGATCATCCCACAGCAAACTATATCTTTCAATGCAGGATCGATGGAAATTCCTTTCCAGTTGCACAGAATGATCACACTACTAAACTTCCATTAGCATTGTACCCTTTGCAAACCCTCTTATCCCCCAAGACAATGTGAAACTGGGAATTACATACTTTAAAAAACTAAACCAAAGAATAAACTTTATGCACAAAATAAATTGAAAAAGGAAAGAATTTTGATAGTCATTGACTGTGAAAACATAAATTTTTAATGATATATTTTCAATAAATCAAAAGCTCATTTAAAATATGTTGTTTATGTATGTTGCTTATTTTATTTAACTGTATCTCAGTGTCCAGTAATCAAGATCAAATGCACATTATGAGAAATGGAGAAGAAAGTATTTTTCTTCACCAAAATTAAAGAGGAAAGAATAGGATTCTTCTTACAAAGTTGATCTATAAGAACTTTCTGCAAGTTTAAAGCAAAGATAATATCAATTTTTCATCTTAATATGAAATTTATTTCAGAAGAAAATATGGAATGTGAATTTTGATCATAAGAATGCTGTATGTTTTCAAAACTAAAAATTAGAAAATCTTCACACATATTAACATGTATTTCTTAATAATTTTTGTAGAGTTGTGAAGAGATACCATGACCAAGGCAACTTACAAAAGAAAATATTTAATTTTTTAATTTTCAATACCAGCATGTTAAGAGTCCATGACTTTCATGATGAAATGCACAACAACAGCAAGATGATGGCACAGAATTGCATGAGTATTTCACAACTTCTTATGATACCATTGCATTTAAGTTATTTCTCTCACATATTACTATGAGAAAGTAAGTATAACACATTGATACACAAAAAAGAAAAGAAGGCCACGAGTTTTAGTCCTATAAAGACATCACAAAAATGTGCTATGCATACTTTTGATGAAAAACCTGCAGCTACCTTTTTGCATACTTGCAAAATCTGTTCATCATCTCTGTTTGTCAAATCTCTTTTGACCATAACATATCTGAAATAAAATATTCATTTAATTTTAATAGTTTCTTTTAAATTTAGCAAATGGGAGCTATACTTTTTTTTGTCTTAGACAAAAAATATTAACAGTTATCTTTTTTTTTTTTCTCTCAAGTTTCCTCCATCTGTAAACTAGCCAAGTATTTGGGACTCAGCTATTCACTAATTTAATATCCTAACAATAATACATTATTTTGTTACTAGTTAAAAAATCACTGACACTCTAAGAGAAGTGGTTATTTGTGGCATCCTCATTTTACTCTTATCATTTGATGTAAATTTATATATATTTAAGTGTGTGTGTGTGTGTGTATAAATCAGAGGTCAACTGGTGATCTTGGTGTTCATCTTTTCTTTCTCTTGATACAAATTCTCTAACTTTTCTGGAGTTCACCAAGTAAGCTAGGCTAGTTTGCCATCCAACACTTTGTTTCTCCAACACAGCGATTACATGAACCTATCATTATAAACTCATGTTCCCTTACTGAATTAGCCATCTTCCAAATTTCTACTGTGATTTTAAAGATGTGAATCTTCAGTTCTTTCTGAAAATTGCACAACATAATTATAATAAAATTCACACATTTCTATTCACGTGATTTTCTCTGTTTTGCTTTACAATTGGCATACACTAAACCAAGCAATCAAAAAAAATCTTTATTTAGTGTTGTTCTATTCTGTCTACACCCTGCTTTCCTTCATTATGTTCTAACCATTAAAAAATTAGTCTTCCCTTATCCAGACTCCTCACTGGTTTAGAGTCCTGTACTTTGTGTTGCATTTACTAACAATATTACTGCTAAAATTTGGAAATAAACTTGTATTTTTAAGTCTATAAAGAATGCCATGTAAATTTATCATATGTAATACCATGAAAGACATATGTTTGCAGATAGATACACATATGTGAACATTCATTTTGTATATTTACACCAAAATATTCAAGAATTATATAATTATGAGGATTTATTTTTGTAAATGTGTCTGATAATTTTATAATTTTCTGAAGATTATAATTTACTTTTAAAATACAGATAGGATAAAATAATTTGCCTATCAGTTACGAGTCTTCCAAAAATCATTCAGTTTTAATAAATAAAAAATATTAGGCAAATAATGATCAAAGATTGCAAACTATGTAAATTTAGCTTATTAACCTCAAAATATTTTATGTTGAGAAAATTTGAGCAATACATTATATTGCTATTAACTGTAATCAAAACATTATCCAATTTACTCTATCTGATATTGTTACACAGTATATTCTCTCTGTATCCTGTATTATGTACAACATAATGCAAGGAAAGATTAAATTCACCACAACATGAGGCTTTCTTTAGTGGTCTATGTTCCTGTCATATCACATTATATCTTTATTTATTGTGTTTCTTACTATGGTATAAATTGTATGAGAAAAGGGTTTCATTTATTCACCGCTTATTTTTGTGTGTGTCTTTTTTATTATTATGAATAAAGCCACATTTTCTATCCATGTATGTCCTTGTTCAAGGTCCCTTTCCACTTCCACCCCCTCCAGTCACTCTCTCTCCTCCACATCTCCCCATCTCCTCCCCAGCAAGGGCGGGAGGTCCCAACGACCCAATATTGCTCCATTCCTAGTAGATCCAGTTTCCTCACCACAACATCAAGACTGAGTCAGGTATTCCTCTATAGGGAGTGGGATCACAGGTGTCAGTCCGAGATGTATCAGATCTCAAGCTGTTCAGAGGTTGTAGTTTGCAGCTTGGACATGCTTTGATTTTGTTTGTTTGTTTGTTTGTTCAGAGTCCACTAATGAGTGAGTACATCCCCTGCTTATCTTTCTGAGTTTGTGAGACCTCGCTCAGGAGGATATTCTCCAAATCCATCCAATTGCCTGCAAATTTTAGGATGTCACTTACTTACTGCTGAGTAGTACTCCATTGTGTAGATGTTCCACAGTCTGTTAATCCATTCTTCAGTTTAGGGGCTTCTAGGTTGCTTCCAGGTTCTTGCTATTATGAATAACGCTGCAATGAACTTAGTTGAGCTAATGACTTTGGAGTGTGAATGTGCATATTTAGGATATACACCTAGAAGTGATATTGCTGGATCCTTGGGGAGATTGATTCCCAGCTTTCTGAGTAACCACCATACTGCATTTCAGAGTGCCTGAACAAGCTTATACTTCCACCAACAATGGAGGAGTGTTCTCCTTGCTCTGTAACCTCTCCAGCATAGGCTGTCATCTGTGTCTTTTATCTTAGCCAATCTGGCATGTGTCTGGTGGTATCTCAAAGTTATTTTGATTTGCATTTCTCTGATGGCTAAAGATGATGAGCACTTTTTCAAGTGTCTGTCAGCCATTTGTAATTCTTCTGCTGAGAATTCCCTTTTTAATTCTGAACCCCATTTTTTGATTGGGTGATTCAAGGTTTTGGGTACTAGTTTCTTGAGTTCTATATTTTAGAGATCAGTCCTCTGTCACTTACAGGGTTGGTGAAAATCTTTTCCCATTCTGTAGGCTGTTGTTTTGTCTTATTGACAGTGTCCTTGGCTTTACACAGAAGTTTCTCAGTTTCATGAGGTCCTATGTATTGATTGTTGTTCTTAGTGTCTGTACCCATGTATTGATTGTTGTTCTCAGTGTCTGTACCAGTGGTATTTTATTTAGAAAGTGGTCACCTGTATTCACTGCTTATTTTTAAACTCTTATAGAATTTGTTAAATATTCAGTCAACTTTCACAGAATAGAAAGACAACTGAACAAGCATGGGAAGTTTTATTTCATTTAATGATTTCAGAACAAATAGAAATTTAAGACCAGCTTTCCTAAGTAGTCTGTCCTCTCTTAACTCTACAGTATTTAATTTATGAAGAAAGTAGGACATAGTTCCTAAACATGTTACAAAGTTATTAAGTAGAAATGGATCTTTCATATATTCTAATGTCACCTAAAAGTGTCATCTAGATAAGATTTATTTAACTGCAAGAAGTTTTCTTTATCATTTATTATTATAAAATGTAGATTCTTTTCTCATACAATATATATCAACTATATTTTCCTCATTCCTCCACTCATCCTGGCTAGTTCCCATCTGTCTTCTTTCCCTAGGTCCACTCTTCTGAGCCTTCTTCTGAAAATAGCAGGCTGGAAGGCGCATCTCTGAAAGAGCGTCTCTGGGGAGCCAGAAAGTGGGGATTATAGCAGACAGGGACCACCCAAATATTTCCAGGGCAGCCTTGCTCAGCCTTTCTTCCCCAGGCACCATAAGCAGTCCTGGGGACAGGCCTTCAAGGACCATGGAGCAAGGCCAGGACACAGAGACCAAAGCTAGCCATGCTGACAATATACTAACGTCTCCCGGGAAGGCCAAACAACCTCCCATCCCACCCCTCAGGAAGAAGAAGATGTCTCGGCAGCTGGGCCCCACTCTTCTCAGCCCCTTGGAGAGTCCGGAGCATCCCATACGAGAGGTATCCTCCGAGAAACCAGCATCTGGTGCACCTTGGGAAGGCTTGAGTCCAGCCCCACAACCGGGCATGCAGCACTTCCATGCCCAGGCCAGCACCTGTCCCCAGAGCTTTCCAGAGTTCAAGGGTTCCCTGGCTTCTCTCTCAGACAGCCTGGGTGTGCCTGCCTCAGCCACTGACCAGGACTCCTACTCAACCAGCATCGCAAAGGAAGAGCTGGAGTTCAGCAGCCCCAACGTGAAGAAGCCCTCAATGATACTGGACAAAGCCCGCCACCGCCTCAGTTTTGTGAGCTTCACCAGTGTCCTCCATGCCTTCCTCTCCAACGACCGCAAGCTATATAAGAAGGTGGTGGAACTGGCGCAGGACAAGGGCTCCTACTTCGGCAGCCTGGTGCAGGACTACAATGTGTAAAGCCTGGAGATGATGGCCTGCCAGGCATCCAACACGGAGATGCTACAGGAGATCTGCACCATGATGACCCAGCTCAAAAGTTACCTGCTGCAGAGCACTGAACTCAAAGTCTGGGTGGAGCCCAACCTTTCCAGCCCAACTGGAAGCCATTGTGGAGTCAGCATTATGCAAGTGTGTTCTGAAGCCCCTGAAGGATGCCATCAACTCCAGCCTGCTGGAGATCCACAGCCGGGATGGCTCACTGCAGCAGCTCAAGGAGAACCAGCTGATGATCCTGGCCACCACCACCACCGACCTGGGCGCGACCACCAGCGTACCTGAGGTGACTGTCACGGAGCAGATCCTGCAGAAGCTGACCAGCATGCACAAGACCTACTCACCTGGGAAGAAGATCTCCATCTTTCTGAAGACGTGCAAGCTCATCTATGATTCTACGGCCCTTGGCAACCCAGGGAAACCCTACGGGGCCGACGACTTCCTGCCTGTGCTCATGTTCCTACTGGACCGCAGCAACCTCACTGAGATGCTCCTCAACGTGGAATACATGATGGAGCTCATGGACCCCGCCCTGTAGTTGGGGGAGGGTTCCTACTATCTGACCACCACCATGGGGCCCTGGAGCACATCAAGAACTATGCAAGATCACAATAACAAGGCAACTGAGTATGGAGGTGCAGGACTCCATCCATCGCTGGGAACACAGGTGCATGCTCAACAAGGCCAGGGCCTCCCGCTCCTCTGTGCAGGACTTCATCTGCATGTCGTACCTGGAGCCCGAGCAGCAGTCACAGACACTGGCATCACGGGCAGACACAGAAGTCCAGGCACTGCATGCACAGCGCGCTGAGAAGTTTGAGGTAGCACAGCCCCAAAACTACCTGCTCTTTGTGCTGGTGGATAGATGCTGATTTCAGCTGGCTGACGAGGCGCTGCCACACCGAATCAAGAGCTATCTGCTCCGGAGCGAACCCAAGCGAGACTTCCACTTCGTGAACTGACCCCTGGACAGTAGCAGGAAAGCTCAAGCCAGCCCTATCTAGTGGTGTGGGAGCCCAAATTCCTATGAGATGGCCATTGCTGATCTGTGACCTCAGGATCTCCTGAGACAGAGACGTTGGAGGGACAAGGACTGGGCTCTCAGTGGTCACTCCCAAACTCAGGCAGCCATGCCCACTACTTACTGATTCAAGTGTCTGACCACACATACTCTCAATACAAGTGCCTGTGTTGGTCATACTCATGTCTAAACCAACAGGGTAGAGTCACAGCCTGGGATACCATGTTCTTCATTGGACAGTAAGAAGGGGGAAAAAACCTAGGCTTAGAAGGAAGAGGCTTTTTAGTCAGCTGCAGCAAACAAGCATGACCTTGCTCACACCCAGCCCCCCCCCAGGCCATTCCTTCTTCCTTCCCCAGGTCGTGTGTCATCCCCAATTCCCATCTTCAGTCCTTCTAGAGAAGAGCTTATTTTCCCCAGGACTGGCTAACTATGAGGTTTCTGGCCACAGCTGCTTGCTCCTTGAGCTTCAGGATGGAGCCGAGATGTTCCACACCAACCCAAGATCTCAGGAGTATCTATCTCTGTGCATGTTGAAGGGACAACCCTACACCCTACCCCTGCCACAGAGCTTGTCATCAGCTACCAGCCTGTCTGGGCTCCTGAGCTTCACTGGACACAGCCAAGTCAGCTCCAGGAAACATGGTCAAGTTCAACCAATGGCATGAGGTTGAGGAGGGGGCACTGAAAGACCTGTCACTGATGGAAAGCCTCAGGTCACTGTTGTTGACAATATGCACAATGGGGGGGGGGGTGTTAATAAAAGCCCTTTTGCAAAAAAAAAAAAAAAAAAAAAAGAAGAAAGAAAGAAAAGGAAAAGAAAATAGCAGGCTACTAAGAGACAACAGCCCAACAAAACAAGATACAATAAGCAAAGGAAAAATAAGAAAAGGAAAAATCATACTAGCACTGTACAAAGCAACCCAATGGGAAGAAAAGAGCTTCAAGGCCAGGCAAAAGAGTCAGAGGTCTATGTGGGCCCACTTTTAAGCGTCTCACAAAAAATACTAAGCTAACCCCAATAACATATATGTAGAGCACCTGGTACAGACCTTGAAGGCTCAATATTTGCTGTTTCAGTCCTGTAAATTCATATGAAATCTGCTTAGATGATTCAGTGAGCTATGGCCTCCTGATGTTTTCCATCCTTTTTGCTTTTTGATCCTTCTCTTCTTTAGTTATTCCTGCATCTCCAAGGAGAAGACCTAATGAAGACCTCCAGTTTACTCTCTCTCTCTCTCTCTCTCTCTCTCTCTCTCTTTTTCTCTTCCTTTCTCCTTGAAAAATTTCTGGCTGTGGAGCTTTATATTTGCTCAAATCTGCTGCAGGAGGAAACCTCTGTGATGACAACTGCACATGAGTATATCAGGATACTATTACGAAGATAAGCAGGGGGTGTACTCACTCATTAGTGGACTTTAAACAAAAAGCAAAGCATTCCCAAGCTGCAAACCACAACTACTGAACAGCCTGGGTTCTGAACCACCTTTTGAACAGCACTTTGGAGCCCATTCCTTCCAGCGGAACACCTGACCCAGTCATAATGTTTGGGTAAGGAAAGCAGATCTGCCAGGAGTGGATGCTGAACTATGGCACATTGGGACCTTGGGACCTTTGGCCCTTGCAAGGGAGGAGATAAAGTGATGGGGAGAAGAGAAAGTGACTGGGAGGGGTGAGAGGGGGAAGGGAGTTTGAACAAGGAGATACATGGATAAAAATATGATTTTATTCATAATAAAAAATAGTATTAGAAATTATTTATTTAATCTTTTTTTCAGTCATAGTTGCTTCTGTCCTAGGTCTCTGGGCATCAAGTTTCAAGTCCTTGGCATCCAGGCAGTAAAGGGAATGGGCTCCTCATCATGAAATGATCTAGAATTTCAACCAAACATTGGTTGTCTACTCCCACCTATTTGATGCCACCATTGTTACAGCACATCTTTCAGGCCAAACAGATTGTTGGGTGAGGATAACCAGATTTCACTTCCCATAGCCCACAGAATACATCTTGCACCAAAGAGACTAGAACATATAGGTGAAGGTTCCACCTCATACCAGTTTGACCTCTTTACTGGAAGTTGTTTTGGCAATTGGGCCCCACTCTCAGGTTTGCAAGGATGACCTTTCATTTTAGCATCAGTCTGTATTGTTTAGGTATTTTCATGGGACTTTCTGTGCCAATAACAACCGAATATAACCCAGTTTTATTACTGGAAGCCTTACCTGAATTAAAAAAAAATATTCAGTTCAGAATCTACATACTTCACTACTAGGAGCCCTCAGTAGGGTCAACATCAGATTCCAGAGGTTTCCACTGCACTAGATTTCTGTACCAATCTGAAAATGCTGCTAATTCCAGTTACCTCTCCTGACACCCCCCTTCCATTTCTTCTCTTCAGCATGATCTCTCTTGATCTTATCCCTATTCTTTTACAGTCCACCCACAGAATCTCTTCTATTTCTGCTTCGAGAGATTCATTCTTACCAATCTTCATTGGTATTGCAACTCTTATTCACTTATAAGTGAATACATACCATATTTATTCTGTGTCTGGGTTATCTCACTTAAGATAATTTAGTAAAAACAAACACACTCTCATAGAATACATTCTGATGGTACTTTTTCCGTCTCTGCTAGCTTTTCCCAATTTCTCCCCACCTGTCTAGTTTTCATTAGTTTAAAATTTAAGTTTGGCAATCTGTACTGTTTAGTTCAGAAATAAGATAGGGATGGTTAAATATTTCAGTGGTTACTTGCTGCTTTCATACAGAATCAAGGATCAATTCACCACACACACATATAGCAGCTCACAACCATTTTTTTTTTTTTTTTACTCCAGTTCAAGAATTTCCTATACACTCTTATGGGCACCATAAACACAAGGATTGCTTGTAGTACACATACATACATGCTGTAAAACATTCAAGCATATAAAATAAAAACAAATGCATTATGAAAATACAGAGAAAACTAATAGTCTTGAACGACTTGCAACAATTAAGATGTTCAATGCTTATTCAATGTTATAAAAGAAAATATAAAAATTGATAACTGAAATTTTTATAAAATCAGAAATTTATTGAAGTTAGTTAAAACAATTTGTTTTAGATAATGTACTGTCAGATATTATTTGACATGATTCTATTAAATAACTTTTTCTTCCATGGTTACTGAAAATATTATTTATAACAATGATAATACTGTTCTGCAGAAATTATATCAGTAACTTTTATATTTTTGAACTTTGAATTACACTATAAATTTAATCAAACTTGTTTTAGTTATAACAAAAATTTTTACAATATCATCAATCACATAATCAAAATAATTTTGAAAGAAGAAATAACCAGATCAAAATATAAAATTATATTTAGTTAAACAGCTTCCAAATGCATAAAAAAATGTTCATAATGAAGTTTGAGAGATATGTTAACATATGAATACAGAGATAAGAATTTACAGTTTGATGTTGTTGGAAGTTTTTCTGTCCCACCAGAAACTCCAAAATACTCAGCAGATTCTTTCCAAGTTTATTCAAAGGCTTAATTTTATAATAACTGCTAGACCTGTAGCTCAAGAATATTACTATCTAGCTCTTACAAGTAAATTAACCCATAATTCTTATCTATGTTTAGCCACATGGCTTGGTATTTTTGCTTCAGTGCAACATTCACATCTTGATTTCTCTGCATCTGTTTCTCTGCATTTTCTCTTCCCAGAATTCTCCTGTTGTTCCCCCTATACTCACTGCCTGGCTACTGACCAATCATCATTTTATTAAACCAGAATGAGTAAGAAATCTTTACAATGTAGAAGAGCATTATCTTACAATTCAATACTTCTTTCTTTTTGTTTTTTTGTTTTTTTGTTTTGTTTTGTTTCATTCAACAGTATTTTTCAAATTCATTAGCAATGAAGTAAGTAGAAAATGCCTTTAAAAAAACCCCAAAGTACATGATGACATCGACCAATAATCACTACTTCTTTCTTTTTTCTTTTTTTATTATGAATAAAGTCATATTTTTTATCCATGTATCCCCTTGTTCAGGCTCCCTTCCCCCTCCTGCCGATCTCAGTCACTCACTCTTCTCCCCATCACTAACAGAGGACACCTCTGGGGCCTGTATTTTCTAGCCATAAATTCTTGTCCAGATTTATAGTACAAGAGATATGTCTCCTTTTATTGAGAAAACCTTATTTCCAATCACAAAGCAATTGGTTACTCCTATAACACATATGTCACTATTATACCCATGGGCAAATGTTGCCAGGGTAATCATTAGTAGAGTTCACAGGTTTTATAGTTATGTAATTTCCCCCAGGAATGTGGTTATCTTCTATAACAGTATCTTATCATTTAGGTTTAGTGAGCAACACAGTGATTGCAGTAGCTTGTATTGTTTTAGAAATCTATGAGAGAAAGAAGACCAACAATTTGAGAAAAAAATATCACACACGTACTAGCTTTTTATTTCATAACCTATTGATTCTGAGAGGAGCATAATCCCCTGTATATGTTAACTTCAAATTAAATGTTTTATATGAACTATACTCCTCCATTCCTTCTCTACTTCATAGTCATGTGTAATAAATATATATATATATATATTTAAAGTGATTCATGGAATACCTTTTATATAAACTTCAACTACATAAATATTAATGTTTTCCTTTATTATAATTATGCATTAAAAATTACTATTTTGCCATATACAGAACAAAATATGTATTTTTTTTCTTGTTTGATAGTAATGAATTGTGAATCTATCAAAAAGAATTCTTTTATATAGTTTCTGAAAACCCTGTTTCTGTATTGATGTTAAAGCTTATATCTTTTCATATACCATGGAAAGTACTTTTTTTTTAATGAGACAAAATGATAGTAAGTCTTAAACTCTGTTGAATCAACCTTGTGAATAGCCTGGATCACCAGGCATGGATAAATAATATAATTACCAAAGATACATACAAACTTCTACATTTGTAAACCTGGAAATCTTAAACAACAATAAGCTTGCATTTGTTTTCTTTATGGCTAACACCAAGCTAGAAACCCACATAAAGGCTTAAACATACTTTTAAATAAAGACTTAAGATCTTTTAAAACAGTGCAGATGTATTGGTTATATGTAAATATTAGAAAATTTATGACTTTCTCTTGCTTGCCATTTACAAATATTATATAAATACAAGGATTATACAAGAAGGATTTTGACAAGTAAGTACAATAAATTTCTCAGTATAATAAATAAATATTTAAGATCTTTCCTCAAATTTGACATAAGCACTTGTTTTTGAGCATTTGATGAAGTTAAATTACCTAATTGAGAAAGAAAATAATTTCAGCATTACTTCTATTTGTTCACTATTCTATTTTGAAATCCTTTGGTGCAATGCCTAGAATGCTTCATCCATGAATCTCTACAAGCCCTTTTTTTAAAATCAACATGACAGTGAATAATATTCTCATGTTTTAGAATTATTTATATCATTAAGTTTTATTAAATTGACCATAAGTTTAAATTGTGTGATTTTGTTACATATAATGATTTATATAAGTGGAACACAAGGTGAGTAAGTTAACAATAAACTTTTTCATCTTCAAAATCTATATGAGGTAATAGAAACAAAACTATAAGAGTTAGATTTATTTATTTATTTATTTTGCATGCACATCCTGAAGCTATTTACAGCTTCCTGTCTTGTGTCTAACAACTTGTGTTCCCACTCTGTTGAGTGTTCCACCTCTGCAGCTAAGACTTTCTTAACTGCTTTCCTGTCCTTGCTGGGCTCCACTAACTACTGCTACCTTTGAAGATGGTATTTAGGTAGGTTCCCGGAAGCATCTCTCTCTGTCAACCCCTTCATCATGTCCTGAAAAATTCCATATTGCCTTTTCAAGTAAACTGTTAACCAAAATAAATTGTTCATCAATGAAAGGAGTAGGTTCATAATTGGCTTTTTTTTCTTTTTTAGAAATTCAGGGTTAATTCAGATTGAAAATGGAGATTGCTATTTACCATTTCCCAGATAACCACCTTTAAGTGAAGACATTTAATTTTCTAAGTATATAAGTAGGAATTAGAAAGCATCTCCTGTTTTGGGTTTGGGGGAGTACAGACCAATAGTAATCAACAAATAAATGTTTTTAAATGTGATGCTTTATTTAAGAATCTTTATAAAAGAGAAAATAAAATAAGCAACTTAGTAAGACTGAAATTGACTCCTAGTATAGCAGTTTTGTTTTTTTTTGCTTGTTTGGTTTTTTGTTTTTTGTTTCTTTTTTGCAGTTCAAGATAGCTCATCTGATGATGCCAAGAAATGTTTTATATGATCATGGGTATATACAATTTCTTAAAAATATCAGATAACACTTAGGTTCACATAAATTAAAGAGTATGTAATAGAATATATCAAAAATAAGTTTCCCAGATATGACAGAATAAATAAAAATTTGTCATAATCTTAAATTAGTGTGCTATATTTTATAGATTTGGTAAAAGGATGGAAATATTTTAGTAGAATGGTAAGACAAGACAGGCATGAAAATAAAGGCAATCATATTTATTTATGGGAATAGTTTTTTATTTTGATTTTGTTTATATGTCAAAAATATGTAGTAAAGAAAACTGTATTTCTTTAGACAATTTTGTAACCACTAATACACTGGAGATTACTCATTCCAGCTTCAAAGGAAAGACTATATCTTATTAAAAGTGCTAAAAGTCTGCCAAACAAATGGAACTTATCCAGTTGTAAACTTTCATTTGAGTGCCAAAATGGTTTAGTTCAAAAACCTGTACCTTTCTCCAGTATTGTATTGTGTTCTATTTCACAGTATAGTAATAAAGTATCTGGATTTACGAGGACATTTGTAACCACAGAGTACAAGAACTTACTCCAACGAACACTTGCTATGTTTTTATGTAAGTATATTAATCTGAAATTTTTTCCTTATTTATTCTGAAGTCTAACAAGCAATTATTGAGTGGTAGTATCAGCTAATTTGTTTGAACATACATCACTGGAAACTAATGGATGCTATTCATGTGTACTGTATTAACTCTACTATAACAATATAATATTGATATTGTAGCAAGAAATCAGGAACTATACATGTGAAGGATCGCGTCAGAGGACTGGAGACAAGCGGGGCATGGTTAACTGGAAAGGATTTGGGAAGTAGATCTCTGAGGGAGAGGACCAGGACAGGAAGCCGGCATTCTCTCACAAGAGTTCCTGACCAGTTGAGCGGGTTTTCAGACTGATGACGTGGCTTCCGGGGTGCGCAGTTTGGGCCAGCGGTGCAGCAGTTTGGACATGCGGCATGGGGATAAGGAATTTTCCTTAGAAACGCTCCAGCACGCTGAAACCTTAACCCTTAATTTTCTCTTAAAACTTTCTATGTTTTGTAAGTGATTTTCACAGAATAAACCCCATTTAAAACATATCTCATGGCAGGTTTTTACCGCGATAATTGGCGCCTGAACGCGGGGTTAATTCCACAAACCCACTGAGTTCCTCACCCGTGGACGGAACTGGTCTGAACGGCTTTGGTTCCCATCTGTGCACAAGTCTCCTGTAAGCAGCCAGGAACGAATCTATGGGCCGTGGATCTCCTGAGAGACAGATTGAGCCGGTTCTGGTGGTGCACACCTGGTAGGATTAGTTGAAAGATCTAACAAAGACCCTCCCAGGCAAATCACCACTTACTTTTGAGCACCACTGCCGCTGCTGATCACAACTGCGATATCTGCTGGCTGTAAGTTCCCATTACATCTGAGTATATTTTTTTCTTCCTTTTCTTTTTTACATATTTTTTTCCTTTCTACAATGTCTTACTAGATAAATGTTCAGAATTTTACACTTTTTCACAATGGTGATAGAGGATTATTTCCAGGATTATGCATTTGGAGTTTATCTTCACCCAGGAGTCCTCTTGCTTTTTTGTGTGATAATATACTTCATACCTACCTATTTTAAGGGATCTCAACATAGAGAGTATGAGGCTAAGATGTCTGGCATGGATGAACGTATTAAGACACTCCAGAAAATCATTGTTTCCATAGAAGAGAGGTCTACTTTGATCACAGAGGAATTTAGAGCTCATATTGATGAAAATTTTAGAAAATTGGATGAAAAACTTAAAAAAATGGATGAAAATTTTGTTAGAGAGAAGTACAGAGCTCATATTGATGAAAATTTTAGGAAATCAGATGAAAAATTTAAAAAATGGATGAAAATTTTAGGATAATGGATGGAAACTCTAGGAAATGTGAACAGAAGATAGTAGAACGGGTGTATGTGGAGACTGGGAGTATTTCCCACTCTATGAAATTGTTGGAGAGATCATTTATAGAAAACTTTACAACACTGGAAAAGACCATTACCACTAGGTTGCAAGATCATGAGGCTCGCTTGGAGATTTTAGAAAAGGATCTTGAGGTGACACCTGCTCAAGATAACCCAGAGCCCCCTCTTAAACAGTGCTACTGCAGGGAAGGTTCTTTACCTAGAGTGGTTACCTAACCCTAACCCTAACCCTAACCCTAACCCTAACCCCCATCCCTCCAACTCTATTCCCAGTTGTGGCAGAGGCCAAAAAACCACAACCACGTGGAAGGGCTTCTGACAATGTGGGATACAATTATGAACCTATACTCATGAAGGATTTAAAATCAATAAAGGAAGACATAGTGAACTATGGTGTACAATCATCTTTTGTGAGGCAATCCTTGAACTCATGGTCAGCACAGAATCAAGTAATTCCTGATGACTGGAAGAATTTGGCGAACACAGTGTTGAACGATGACCAAAACTTCCAGTGGTGGAATTGGTTTAGAGAAGAGGCTAAAGCCTTGGAATCTCGAGATCAAACTGGGAATGTTACCGTCTCCAAGGACCAAATCCTTGGGGAAGGCCAGTTTGCTGATTTATCAGTTCAGGCTACTTATGATGACCATACTCTGCTTATGTGTTGTACTGCTGCCTTAAATGCTTGGGAAAAGGTTTTGGACCCAGGACAGAGAATTGAGTCATATACCCAGATTAAACAAGGTCCAATGGAGCCTTATACAGACTTTTTACAGAGTTGACTCAGGCTGTAAATAGAGCAGTGTCGGATTCAGAAGTTAGGAAACAATTGATACTCTCTTTGGTCTTCGATAATGCTAATATGACATGTAAAAAATTTATCATGCCATTAAAGATCAGGGGTGCACCCCTAGATGAATGGATTCAATTTGCACTTAATGCTGAATATCTACACCATGATGAAGAGAATTGGGTAGGTCAAGCCATTGCTAATGCTAAGTGTAGAGAGCTGCCTGCTGTTGCACCCTAAAGATGGTGCTGATTTCCGGCCTCTACCCACCATGGGTGAGTGCTCTCTTTTGATAAACAACTCCTTATTTGGCTTGAGCCTGGGGCGTGGTTTGCTATTGCGTATGTGGACCTATGATCTGTGCCCATGTGGCTTATAGGGATTGGATGTCCTGAGAATATTTAGTCAGTGGGCGGGCTTTCCCGGGGAAGGAGAAGCAGAGAGAAGAACAAAGAGAGAACAATTGTAAAGGTCCTGAATAAACTGCTGAAAGAAGATCCTGGGTGTTGCACTTTCCTTGCTGGCAAGGTTTCACTCGACAAGTGGTGGCCCGTACGGGGAAGCAACTCCTGGGAGCTTCAGGCATCAGAACTTTCTGCAGTTGGGGGGTCGACCGGTAAGTCCTAGGTGAATTGGGATCTGCAATCAAAGCAGGTAGCTCCGACCTGTAGATAAGGCAGAGAAGAGGGAGCTCACTGACAAGTGGGTGTAACCTCTTGTAGCCATGGATGCACGGCAACTTTGCGCTTAAAGGATGCACGGCAACCTTGAGTTTAAAGTGAAAGTAACAGCAGTGGCAAACTTAGTCTTAAAGTGAAAGCAACAGCAGTTGCAAACTTGAGCTCAAAGTGAAAGTAAAAGCATTAGCAAAGCTGAGGCTGTTTGGTAAGGGCTCCAAGAAGATTTTTAATGTAGGAATTAAAGGTTATACAAGGATGGGGTCCTCACCTCACATCTAATTTTTTTTGGCTCTTAAGGAGCTGCTTCATTAAAGTTTTTCTGAGTCTGCTCTGCTTGATAGCAGTGGGAGAGATTCGTGGGTTCCTACTCCATATTGAAAAGCAGCCAAAAGGGGGTGGAGTCAGCATTTAAAGTGATAGAAACATTTTAAAAGCTCTTTGCATTAGAAAATGATTAAGAAGTCTCAATAAAACAGATTTAGACTCTCAAAACTTCTAAACAGGGAAGGAAATAAAGATAAAAAAGCCACATAAAGATGGCAGATAAACAGAGAGTCTGGATTCTGGTTATTGCATTTTCATGTAATTTTTTAACTTTTAAGGAGCTAACTGCAGAGAGACAACTGATTACTAAGGCTACTAAGTTAAACAAATGCATATACTTTAAAGATATCCTGACTTCGAAATCTGTTTATAAGTATATGTTACTTGGGGAAAGAGTTTCTGCTTTTGTCTCCACAGAAGATCAAAATCTGTGGATTGGTTCTAGGCAGGTGTGGTTCCATTTGCCAAGGCCACCTGAAGCTGATAACAGGCCGCCTTGGAGGTGTTGGGAGGAGAGATTGGAGGGGGCAGGCAGTGAAGAAGGACAGAGTGAAAGGCGAGAGTTGTACTCCGACCTTGCTGATATAGAAACTCCTGAGTCTACACACTCAGAAGAAGAGCTGTTGGGAGATATTAATTGGATTAGAGGATATCTTAGGATTGCAAATTATGAATTGAAACCCCTTTATGACATTCTGAAAGGAGAGTCAGCTTTAGAATCCACATGCGTGATGATAGTGAAAGCCAGAAAAGCACTGCAGGTAGTTGAACAGAGGTTGCAGGATGTTTGCCTAAATAGGATAGAGAAAGGAAAAGATTTTGCCCTATGCCTTTTACCCACATTAAGACAACCCACAGGGGTACTATGGCAATCAGGTCCACTGTGGTGGATACGCCCAAAGGTATTGCCTAGTAAAAGTATAGAACATTATCATTGCATACAGGTTGGCACCCACTATCCTGTCCTCATAAAAACGGGTGCTCGACAGGTCTGTCCCTGTCTGGGTGGATGACACCTGAATTAGGGATAGCACAAGTCCTCTTGCACAATGGGGATTAGGCCTCTGCTCTTGCCTGCTGCTTTTGCTTGATTTTTTAATTTTTAATTATTAAATAAGGGGGAGCTGTAGAGAGCTCCCTGCTGCTGCACCCTAAAGATGGTGCTGATTTCCGGCCTCCACCCCCCATGGGTGAGTGCTCTCTTTTGATAAACAACTCCTTATTTGACTTGAGACTGGGGTGTGGTTTGCTGTTGAATATGTGGACCTATGATCTGTGCCCACGTGGCTTATAGGGATTGGGTGCCCTGAGAGTATTTAGTCAGTGGGCAGGATTTCCCAGGGAATGAGAAGGAGAAGCAGAGAGAAGAACAAAGAGAGAACAATTGTAAAGGTCCCGAATAAACTGCTGAAAGAAGATCCTTGCTGGCAAGGTTGCGCGCAACAGCTAAGATAAGAAATTAAGGCATTATTTGCTTCAATTTTGGTAAGTCAGGCCATATAAAGAGAAATTGTAGACAAAACGTACATTGGAACTTTTCCAATCATAGGAGTGACTTAAACAGAAAGCCACTACCTCCAGGACTATGTAGGAGATGTAACAAAGGCAGACATTGGACGAATGAATGTAGATCTATAAGAGACAAAGATGGCAAGCTTTTACCATCAGGAAATGTAACTCTGGGCTTCCCCCGAGAAGCCCCCAAGAACCAGACCTCCAAGCCAAAAAGGGTTCAGTCATATCCAGTCACAGTGGAAGAGCAGTGTCCTTAGGACGAGTAAAAAATCCCAAGCCTGAAACAGTAGATCATATAACCATAGACAATAGATTGCCCTTACAAGAGAAGTTGATGGTATCCAGTAAACCAAGAAAACGCATATTTTGGCAGACCTCCATAAATGAACAAAGACCAAAGTTGACAATAAGAATAGACAATATTTTTATGCAGGGATTAGTCAACATGGGGGCTGATGTTTCAATCATAACTCAACAGGCCTGGCACCCCAGGTGGCCTCTGAAGGAAGTGGATGTTCAATTTTTAGGTATTGGCACATTGTCTCAGGTAAAACAGAGTGTGAGATGGCTAGAATGCATAGGACCAGAAGGACAGAGAGGGAGATTGAAGCCATACATAGCCAACATAGCAGTGAACTTATGGGGTTGTGATCTCCTACGACAATGGAACACCCAAATTAAGATTACTCCAGGCCTAAATACTAGCCAGAGAACTAATCATGGCCTTGAAGGTAATCCCTCAAGAGGCTACGTAAAACAGCCGCCGGTCATTCAGGTTGCACAAAGACCCTGTCTTAAAGCTGCAAGCACCCCTAAGACACTAACAGCCCTGCCTTTGAAATGGTTGATGAATAAACCTATTTGGGTCCAACAATGGCCTTTGACAGAGGAGAAATTGCTAGCCCTAGAACAATTGGTGCAGGAAGAGTTACAAGCTCAACATATTGAAGAATCGACCAGCCCATGGAATTCCCTTGTATTTGTGGTCAAGACAAGTCTGGGAAATGGAGAATGGTGACGGATTTAAGAGCAATTAATAAGGTGATTCAGCCCATGGGCACCCTACAATCTGGTATACCTTTACCTTCTTTGCTACCTAAAGGATGGCCTATAATAGTTATTGATCTGAAGGACTGTTTTTTTACAATACCTCTACAGGAACAAGACAGGGAGAAGTTTTCTTTCACTATACCTAATTTTAATAATTCATACCTGGTAAAAAGGTACTAATGGAGGGTCCTTTCACAAGGGATGTTGAATAGCCCTACCCTATGCCAATATTTTGTCCAACAGCCATTGGAAGTGATACACAAACAATTCCCACAATCTATCATTTATCATTATATGGATGATATATTGTTAGCGGAACAAGACATAAACACCTTAGAAAGACTGTTTGAGTAATTGAAGAAGGTGTTGCCTGATTGGGGACTTCACATTGCCCCTAAAAAGATATGAAGAGGAGATTCTATCAATTATTTGGGATACAAAATAGGCTTGCAAACAATTAGACCTCAGAAGGTGCAACTTAAGAGGGACAGATTAAAGACACTTAATGATTTCCAGAAACTATTGGGGGATATAGCCCACATACGTCTAGTTATTGGTATTAAAAATTATAAACTGGTTCATTTGTTCAAAACTTTAGATGGAAATAAGGATCTGAATAGTCCCAGGGAATTCTCTGCTGAAGTCGAGAAAGAGTTAGCATTGGTGGAAAAGAGATTACAAGAAGCACATGTTAACCGTATAAACACAGACCTCGACTGCATCCTAGTTATTTTGCCTTCTGAATATTCCCCTACAGGAGTCATAATGCAAAGGGAAAATATTATATTAGAATGGATATTTCTGCCACATAGACCAAGTAAAAAACTAAAAACATACATTGAAAAGATTTCAGATTTGATTTTCAAAGGAAAATTCAGGCTTCGACAATTGACTGGAAAGGATCTGGCAGAAATTGTTGTACCTTTGACTAATGAGGAAATTGATCAATTATGGGCAGATAATGAACCTGGCAAAAGGTCTGTAGTGGGTTTCTGGGGGAGATTAATAAAAAATATCCCCAAAGCAAAAGGATTCAATTTACAAAGAAGACTAATTGGATTTTCTTCTGTGTGGTACAAGATAAACCTGTTTCTGGAGCCCCTACATTTTTTACTGATGCAAATAAAACAGGAAAGGCTGGTTATAAATCAGAAAACTTCAGTAAGGTGACACAGAGTCCTTATGATTCTGTTCAGAAGGCAGAACTGTATGCAATTATTATGGTATTATTGGATTTTCCTGGACCCCTTAACCTGATAACTGACTCTCATTATGCAGGAGTTGTATTTCATATTGAATCTGCTGCCTTCATTCCTGATGATACAGAATTAACCTTCTTGTTTGTACAGCTACAGGATATCATCAGAAATAGAACACATTCTATGTATATAACACATATCAGGGCTCATTCGGGCCTTCCAGGCCCTTTAGCACGGGGTAATGATGAGATCGATCGGTTATTGATAGGGAATGTGGTAGAAACCTCAGAATTTCACAAGATGCATCATGTTAATAGCAAGGGATTAAGGGAGAGTTTTCCCATCACTTGGCATCAAGCCAAGGAAATTTTGCGGAAGTGTGACAAGTGTTCCCTTTACAATCAACCATCTTTGCCCACTGGGAGTAATACTAAGGGTACTAGGAGCAATGAGATTTGGCAGATGGACGTGTTTCACTTCCTGGAATTTGGTAAGATGAAATATGTTCATTACACCATTGACACCTACTCAGGAATGCAGTGGGCTACCGCCCTGAGTTCTGAGAATGCTAATGCAATACTCACTCATCTTCTGGAAGCCATGGCCATATTGGGAATTCCTGATCAAATTAAGATTGACAATGCTCCAGCATATGTTTCCCATAAAATGAATCAAATTTGTGGATATTATGAGATAAAACACGTTACTGGGATACCACAAAACCCCACTGGACAAGCGGTTGTGGAAAGATCCCATCACACCTTGAAAGAGATGCTTCATAAACAGAAAGGAGGTATTAAAAAACCTAGGGCGAGATTACATAGTGCCTTGTTGACATTAAACTTTCTTAGTGCTTATGAGAAAGGAACTTCAGCTGCAGAGAAACACTGGGTAATAGAAAGGACTTCTGAGTTGAATCAACCTGTTTATTTCAAGGATGTACTAACTTCAGAATGGAAGCCAGGGCATGTGCTTTGTTGGGGTAGGGGTTTTGCTTTTGTTTGCACAGGAAAAGAGAAAATATGGGTACCAACAAGACTGATAAAGAATCAATTCAAAAAAGAGAACCCTCCTGAGGAGAAGGAGTAATGGCTCGTCTACCGATAAGACAATTGAATGTGTGGTAAGGAACATTTATTTAACTAAGGTGGGGCAGGGTCTTAATTTTGTTTTTACAGAAGAATGGATACAACCCTCTTCACAAAGCTAAAAGGATGCTGAATGATCAGACTTTTGAAATGTTAAAAGGACTACAGGGGATTACAAGGACACCTGATACTGAAAGGCATTAAGTGTAATTTCTCTATTCTCACAACTGTACATCTATATCTAATGATTATGTATTTATATATATAAAGGAGGTCCCGGTTTGGTAACAAAAAAGGCTGACTTTGGAGGTGGAGCAAGTGGCTTTCTCCCTCTCTAAACCCAAGGGTATTGGTAAATAAAACTTTAAAATCTCTGTCTCATATCAGAAAAGCCACCTGAAGTGGGACAGAAAATAAATGCAATATATAGGGACCAATCTTATCTCACTTTTATTTTAAATTTTAAATTTTATTCCTTTCTGCAGTTTTTACTTTCTTACTTTAGAAATCTTTTCTGCACACAATACTTTCTGGTGGTTCAATATCTTCAGTTGATAATATCCATTGGATCCTTCACTATTAAAAACAATTTCTCCTACCAGCACTCTACAAGGCATCCAGAAGGAAGATGGGGCCCCCCACCGAAAAAAACAAAAAAACACATTGAGACAGAGTAAGAAGGAACCTGCTGTATGTCATTCAGTGATCACTTTTGAGGTATAGACTGATCAGGACAGTCATAAGATAGTTTCTTATCATATCTTTAGCAAATATTGCAGATGGACTCACTTAGTACAATGAGAATGGTTATAGACATTTGTGGAATGGTTATGTATATATATATATATATATATATATATATATATATATGTTTACAGTTACTTCATTAGGACTTAACCATTGTTTAGTTTACAGGACCCCACAGAGATACCGTTGCCCACAGGCCAGCATGAATCAACTTAATGAAAGAACTACGTCCCTTTCCTGATAAGTTGGTCATCCAAGGGAGGGTTATGGTCAATTATCATTTTGGTACAATGGTTATAAGTTAATCTTGGGTAGAGGAGAGAATGATATTATAGATGAAAAACAAAAAAAGAGAGAGAGAGAAATAAAAGGGAATAGATAGGGGATCATTATACTTGCAAACAACTATTAACCAGAGGATGAATGAAAAATGAATTAACATGGTACAAATGTTTGTATATTGTGATAAATGGGAAATCAATCTATATGTTTGATTTAGATAATATGTATATTGATACAAAGTTGAACATGGTACAAATGTTTGTATATTAACACAAATGGGAAATTAATCTATATGTCTGATTGAGATAATATATATTGATGCAAAGTTGAATGTATAATTGCCCTATTTTGCATGTGTCTACCTCTGTCTAAAATATTTTGCACATTGATGTGTATTAAGTGCATTATCATTTCCATAATGCAATTTCTACCTCTAATTATTTATGATAGTCATAACATTTGTTGTACTATACACATGAGTTGTTTTATATAAATCTGTTTAGATATATTTTTATATATAATGATATATAGTTAGGATATTGTTGTCATTTAATAAAAAATGTATATTTTGGTCAATTTTCCTAAGATTGTTATACTTGAAATTATTTGGAGGAGCTGTACACTCATTTTGGAATGACTAATTTTACAATGTTAGCCTCACTTTCTTGGTTGATTGGGATTGCAGATTATGGTTACTCAGATTTATCACCTAATAGTAAGGATACTCAGGCTTTTCAGAAACATGTCAGGATACACCCAATAAATAGGTGTCTTCAACCACTTCATAGACCGAGAGAATATGGCATTCAAGATTTTGTTATCTCAAATTTGGCCTTGAGAGACATGACAACTCCTGGCATCACCGTTCCTTTCTCAAGGTGGTGTTGAGCATCACAAGACATCTTGCAAAGAGATTATCTTGTTTGGCGAATAATGGCCTGGAGGGCAAAAGGACTGCACTTGCCCCTACTGCTGTCAGCGTGCTCATTGTCTGAAATGGACCTACAGGATGAGGGATAGAGACTGCCAAAGCCTGCCTAGCCAGGATAAGATGGTTCTATCAAAAAATACCTTGCTTCTATGGAGACTTGTCAGATATCCTAGGCCAGTAGCCACAAGGATGGATGCTCCTGTTATACAGAGAAGTGGTGGATGACTGTCCAGGTAGTTAACTGTCATTGTCTTCTCCTAAATTCTGGAAGTTACTTCATGCTTCCAACTTTAGGTATATATTTTCCTTCTCAGGTCTTGACGGTGTTGAAGATTAGATAGTTGAGGTTGTTATTACTTTACATTTCAGCAAAGACACTCAAGTGTTAGAACTCTATTGTTTAAGATAAACAGCCTTAAAGCAATCCCTGTGCATTTTCTCATATCAACATTTTAGATATTAAATTGTACTTTGTAGTTGTTGTTTGTTAGCAGTAGTTTGACCTCACTTATGTTAGTACCT
>PVIH01011779.1:0-24726 GCA_004025045.1 Sigmodon hispidus | reverse complement strand
AGGGAGATGTAGCGGGAAATCAGGAACTATACATGTGAAGGATCACATCAGAGGACTGGAGATGAGTGGGGCATGGTTAACTGGAAAGGATTCCGGAAGTACACCTCTGAGGGAGAGGACCAGGACAGGAAGCCAGCATTCTCTTGCAAGAGTTCCCGACCAGTTGCGTGGGTTTTCAGACTGATGACGTGGCTTCTGGGTTTCACAGTTCGGGCCAGCGGCACAGGGGTTCGGACGTGTGGCGTGGGGATGAGGACTTTTCCTTAGAAACCCTCTGGCACACTGCAACCTTATCCCTTCATTTTCTCTTAAAACCTTCTCTGTTTCGTAAGTGATTTTCACAGAATAGACCCCATTTAAAACATATCTCATTGTGGGCTTTTACCACGATATGGTATGATTCTAACATTATCAAGGATATGCAAAATAAGAATAGTATAATTAATTAACAGTGACTATGAATAGAAGAATGTGACATTATACCTGAGAATACAGCTCAGTGGTTAAATACTTTTCTAACAAGTATAAGGCCTTAAGATCAGGTCCTGCAATAATCATTATTAATATCTTCATCATCATCTGTATCATCATCATAATGTGGCAATTAATAATAATTCATTATTAGTTGTCATGCACAACCTTTTCCCTCAAAGAAGATGCGACACTCAGCTCTTCTTTCAGCAGTTTTATTCAGGAACCTTGAATTCTGACTTCTGACTTACTTACTTATGATGGAGACTGACTGACTTGCTACATGTTCTCTCTCATTCTGCTCTCCTGGTTCCGGGGAAACCCGCCTGCAGCCTAAATAGCCTCTGGGTAGCCAAACCCAGTACACCACGTGGGCATTACCTATAGGTCCAGGTATGCGGAAGCAAGTCAGATCCTCAGCCTAGCCATATAAGGAATTGTTTGTCACTGAGAGCACTCACCATGTGGAAGGAGGAGGGCAGAAGCCAGCTCCATCTTTAGGGCATGGCTACATGCAGCTCCCCACAATTAGTTATAATAAATTATTATTTAAACATATCATGGATATGTCACTTACCAATTTGGTACTTTTCTCCTTCCAAAATAATTATGGTCCCTTCTTATAGGTGATTCTCATGCCTTGCTTTTCTTTGACTCATGATTTGAGGACTAATTGTTGCCTTCTTTAACCCTCAAGTATGCATAGCTGACACAAACATAAAAATTATGTCAAAGTAATCTAAACCTTCCCAGTCAAACACACCAATTAGTTATATTCATATGTGAATAATTATTACCAATCTGCCACATATACTAAGTATTTGTATAATATTCCATATATTTTAACTATACTGTAGTTCCTTCATAAATATCTTAATATACAGACCTAGAAAACAAGGTTCTTCTATCCTTCCTATATAACCACAGAATCTTACATTATCACACCTGAAATCTCACAAGTACCTATCAGCATATAGTATTGGTTTTCTTAAATCAGAATGCAATTAAACACTGTTATTCATGTGTTAATAGATCTCTTAAATATATTCTTATCTGGAATAATTTCTCCTCTCTTGATTTAATATAGCATTGTTTTGTCCAGACTCAGTTATTCTGTAGAATAATGCCTAAAGTTATATAAATTGCTATTTTTATATTAAAGTTTATTTATTCACTGGATTATCTGCATATCATAGTAACAGAAATAAGATTTTAAAATTTCTAAATATGAAAGGGGATCTACTCACTCATTAGTGGACTATAAACAAAAAAGTAAAAAGCAAAGCATGTCCAAGCTACAAAACACAAACACTGAACAACTTGGGATTTGAAAGATCTTGAACCAGCTACTTGGATCCCACTCCCTCCAGAGGAACACCTGACCCAGTCTTGATGTTGGTGTGAGGAAAGTGAATCTGCCAGGAGTGGATGCTGAACTAAGCCATATTGGGATCTTGGGACCTCCTGCCCTTGCTGGGGAGGAGATAAGGAGATATGGAGACGAGAGAGTGACTGGAAAGGGTGAGAGGGGGAAGGGAGCTTGAACAAGGATATACACAGATGAAAAATATGACTTTATTCATAATAAATATAAGTTAACCAGTTTTGGTTTTTTTTTGTTTTTGTTTTGTTTTGTTTTTTACCATGGAGAAGTCACAGGTAAGAGTATGCAGCAAAAATAAGACTTTTTATGAACTGTTAGAAATGATGAATAAGTCACAGAAATTATTAGTATGTTCAACATCAAGTCATGACTTGATAATGGTTAAATATTCTTTGTGGTAGCTTTATATTATCAGCCATATAGTTCTAATCTACTTTTCATTTATAAATTTTAACATCTCTTGACCGTTCTTATTTTAGTTAATCACATTTTCAACCTTGAAAAACATTCATAACATAACTAAATTTCCTCTCTAATTGTTCAAAGAAAATACTTGTTTTCATTAGATGTGGCATTATTATCTCATTGAAAAATTAGAAAATGTGCATAAACCACCTTCAATTATTAATGTTTAGTAGTAATTAACTCCAATAACTTCATGAGTGTATAATAAGAAATTGTCATCTTTTTGTTCAGACTTTTTGTTTCTTTTTTTGTTTGTCTGAGACAGGGTTTCTCTACATAGCTCTGGATGTCCTGAAATTCGCTGAATGCACTAGGGTGACCTTGAATTCACAGACATTAGCTTGATTCTGCCTCCCAAGTACTGGAATAAAAGACTTGCACTACCACCCAGCTTTGCTCAGACTTTTTATACAGTTAGATAAAATTTTATGCAAAGTTATTATATGCAAATTAATGTACATAGCAAATGTTACAGTAACATGGTTATTTCTTATCATATCCTCTACGATGGTAGTTCTCAAGCTTACTAATGATTTGACACTTGACCACCAACAATAAAATTATTTGTTACTTTATAACTGTAATTTTACTACTTTTATGGTCATAATATAAATTTCTGATGTTCAGACTATCTGATATATAACCCCAAAAGGATCATGGATCACAGGATGAGTACTATAGCAGTAAAATAATGAGTTTTCCAACTCTTTTAAAGTAAAGAATGCTAATCACTAATTATGAGAAATATTAGGATAATGAGATAACTTTAGGAGAAATGGCCAAGGTATTAATTTGACTCTCTTCTAAAATTTGCAGTAATTATCATTGCAGCTGGTAGAGTAATAAGTGTCCATTTCCCCAGGAAGAATGACAGAGACCCAGGAATTTATAATCTCTTTAGTTCTACATAGACAACAAGAGAAATTTAGTTTCTCTAAAATGTTGCTTTTGAAATTTTATTACAGTGCAACCTTTTTTTTTACATGTATCGAATATATAGCACAGTATATGGAAGAGAATTTTTAAATTATGATTTGGAATTTACTCACTTATAAAATACCAGTGTGGAACTGTTTTCAAATAGATAGTCTGTACTAAGTTAAGGAAACTCTGGTAATTCAGATTCTATCTTTTTCTTCCATATGTTTTCATATTAAATGTCTACTTGTGATTACAATTAGCCAGCTCATTTGGTGCAAGCAACATTGAAGATCCCTTGGAAGCAATTTTACTTAAATACATCATTGTAGTTTATCTCCAGACTGAGGAAACTAGCAGAGAACCTGGAATCAGACTCATATCAATTGTTTAACTGGGAGATGATTATCCATATGTGGCTGCAGGCCCCGTTACAAATGAAAAAGACTAAGATACCATCAGTGCCACCATTCAACTGCAATTTTATTTTCAAAATGTTCATGTTTTTCAACTTTCCAGCATTTTTTTCAGATTCAATTGCTATATCACACTCAGTATTATCACACCATATGCTGCTTTCTGCCCTTTCACACTTTCCAAGAACATTTGAAAATCTAAAAATTCTATAGTCTAAGTCTGGGAAGTAAGAAATGTTCAAAAATAACCATCCCACAAGGAAGAGGGTGATAAATACCATAGGAGAGGAACAGATCAGTACTGAGAAGAGAATGAGATTGCTTCTAGGTGTGAGATATGGAGAAGGAGTTTGTTTTTTTTAATAAAGATCTTGAAAGTAGATACTATTGATGCATAACTACACGGGAAAGAGGCATTCTAACACTGTGGTAGTAAATACAGCTTGTTAAAGAATCTGAAGGGAGGCTCACCAAGAAGAAAGAATAGAAGAAAAAACATGGGTCAGGGAGCCTCTGGGCACCTAATTTGGTAACTTTTCCAATTGAGAATTTACACCCAGTTCTTCCTGCATTTTGAAATTCTGTTTTGCAAATTCTACTTTGGATAATCTTTTTTTATCATCCATGTGCCTATTTAAGTATTTTTATTTTGTCACAGCAACGAGTGGGTTTCCAACACAACCATTCCAACACACTTACCCTTAAATATTTAAGTTAGTACCTGTAGTGTTCTTTATTTGTTGTACATGGGATTTTTATTTAGTTTGCTATTAAATAATTCAGAAAGTTGTTGTTTTACTTTTTACCTTGCTTTTGTCACAGTTCAGGTTCTATTTAAGTCCTTTATCATCAGCTTAGTCTTTAGGTCACAGTGAGCCTGCCTCAGGTGAGCTTGTTGAATGAATCAAAGTTGAGTTGCAGGCACAGGTTTCAAAGGCTGCTTCAACAATCTTCACATTTTTATAGGCTCAAAGCAATAAATGAGTCCTTTCATTCCTATAGATAATAATTCTGCCATGTCTTATTGTTATAAAATGTTAATCATGAGAAGACATGAATACATTTGTGGAAGCACTGGGTAAAATGTATTTTTTTGAGCTACCAGCTTTAGGCAGCCTCTTTCTCATCAAGGTATAAAGCTGTATCATTGATAATCTGATCCTCTCTTCTGATCTTAAAGATGGTTGTGTTTACATATTCTTCCCTGTGTTATGTAGATGGCTCTTCAGGTCTTAAGACCAGGGTATTAGCAGTAATTTTCCAGTTTCCTTAGCCTCATAATCTAACTGGTGATATGTTTTATATACTAGTACCAATACTTCTTCAAAGTATTACTATCACATCACAGAAAGTAATCGTATTTAAATATTGGAAAGGAAATCTCATAAATCAGAGAAAATTCTCTCTCTTAAAGTTAATGATCAGATATTCCTTGTGTCAGAGCTAAATAACACCAATTAGCAATAACTATCAGAATAAATGCAATCATAAGAAGAAAATAAATACAGACAATATGAAAGTAATGGTGATGTTTTCCTTATTTCTTTTTCAGGCTTCTATCTTTAGTGTATAGGAGGGCTACTGATTTCTTTGAGTTAATCTTGTATCCTGCTACATTGCTGAAGGTGTTTATCAGTCGTAGAAGTTCCTTGGAAGAATTTTGTGGGTCACTTATGTATGAAATCATATCATCTGCAAATAGAGATAGTTTCACTTCTTATGTTCCAATTTGTATCCCCTTAATCTACTTTCGTTCTCTTATTGCTTTAGGTGAAACTTTGAAAACTATATTGAATAGATAAGGAGAGAGGACATCCTTGTCTAGTTCCTGATTTCAGTGGGATTGCTTTGAGTTTTTCTCCATTAAGTTTGATGCTGGCTGTTGGCTTCTTGTAAATTGCCTTTATTATATTTAGGTATTCTCCCTGTATTCCTTATCTCTCCAGGGCTTTAATCATAAAGGAGTGTGGAATTTTGTCTAAAGCATTTTCAACATCTAAGGATATGATCATGTGGTTTTGTTCCTTTAGTTTGTTTATATGATGGATAACGTTTACAGTTTTTCGTATGTTAAACCAGCCCTGCATTTCTGGGATGAAGCCTACTTGGTTGTGGTGGATGAGATTTTTTATATAGTGTTGTATACAGTTTGCTAAATATTGTTGAGAATTTAGAATCAATATTAATGAGGGAAATTGGTCTGTAGTTCTCCTTCTTTGTTGTGTCTTTGAGTGGCTTGGGTATTAGGGTAATTGTGGCATCATAAAAGGAATTTGGCAATATTCGTTCAGTTTCTACTGTGTGAAATAGTTTTAGGAGTAATGGTAGTAATTCTTCTTTGAATGTCTGGTAGAATTGTGCACTCAAACCATCTGGACCAGGGCTTTTATTTTTGGGGAGGCTTTTAATGACAGCTTCAATTTCCTTAAGGGTTATAGGCCTGTTTAGGTAATTAATCTGATCTTCATTTAATTTTGGTAGATGGTACCTGTCCAGAAAACTATCCATTTCTTCTAGATTTTCTGTTTTTTGTGGAATATAGATTTTAAAAGTATGATCTAGTTATTCTCTGGATTTCCAGGGGGCTGTTGTTATGTCCCCCTTTTCGTTTCTGATATTGTTGATTTAGACACTCTCTCTCTGCTTTTTGATTAGTTTGGATAAGGGCTTATCTATCTTGTTGACTTTCTCAAAGAACCAACTCTTAGATTCATTGATTCTTTGTATTGTTCTTTTTGTTTCAATTGTATTTATTTCAGCTCTAAGTTTGATTATTTCCTGCTGCTTACTCCTTTTAGGTGAGTCTGCTTCTAATTGTTCTAAGGCTTTCAGCTGAGCTGTTAGTTCTCTAGTGTGGGATTTCTCTAGGTCTTTTATATAGGCTTCTAGTGCTATGAATTTTCCTCTTGAGATAGCTTTCATAGGGTCCCACAAGTTTGAGTATGTTATAGATTCATTTTCATTAAATTCTAGGATGACTTTGATTTCTTTCTTAATTTCTTCCTGGACCCAGAGGTGGTTCAGCTGAGTGATGTTTAGATTCCATGAGTTGGTAGGCTTTCTTTGAATTTGGGTGTTGTTGAACTCTAACTATAGGCTTTGGTGGTTCGATATGTTACAAGGGATTAATTTCCATTTTTTTGCATCTGTTGATATTTCCTTTATGACCAATTATGTGGTCAATTTTAGATAAAGTTCCATGAGAAGCTGAGAAATATGTATATTCCTTTGCATTTGAGTGGAAGCTTCTGTAGATATCTATTAAATCCATTTGCATTATAACCTGTTAGACTCCTTCTTTCTCTGATGAGTCTCTGTCTGGTTGACCTATCCAGGGGTGAAAGTAGGGTATTGAAGCCTCTCACTATTAGGGTGTGAGAATTTTTGTGGAATTTGAAGTTTAGCAGTGTTTCTTTTACATAGGTAGGTGCCCTTATATTAGAGGCATAAATATTCAGGATTGAAATCTCCTCTTGACCAATTTTTCCTGTGATGAATAAGTAATGACCATCTGGGTCACTTTCAATTGTTATTAGCTTAAAGACTACTTTGTTAGATATTAGGATGACAATGCCAGCTTGTTTCTTAGGACCATTTGACTGGAAAATCTTTTCCCAACCCTTTACTCTGAGCTTGTGTCTGTCTTAGTGGTTGACGTGTGTTTCTTGTAGGCAACAGAAAGATGGCTTCTGTTGTTGTATCCATCTTGTTAGTGTGTGTCTTTTTATAGGAGAGTTGAGAGCATTGATATTAAGGGATATTAGTGACCATTGATTGCTATTTCTTGCTATTATTGGTGGCAACTTGTTTGTATTTCCTTTGGTTGGGGTGCACTTCTGTGGGAATATGGATTTTTTGTGGTTTAATGGGTGTATCTGGGGGAAACATTACTGTTAATAATAGCTGCAAATATTATTAAATACCTTGGAGTAATTATAACCAAAGAAGTAACAGATCAATTTGATAAAAATTTGGAATCACTGAAGAAAGAAATTGAAGAGGATATCAGAACATGGAAAGATCTCGCATGTTCCTGGATAGGTAGGATCAATAGAGTAAAAATGGCAATTCTACCGAAAGCAATCTACAGATACAATGCACTGCCCATCAAAATCCCAACACAATATTTTTTGGGCCTTGAAAGAACAATACTCAATTTCATTTGAAATAACAAAGAGCCAGGATTGCCAAAACAATTTTGCTCAACAAAAGAACCTCAGGAGGCATCATCATCCCTGACTTCAAGTTATACTATAGAGCTACAGTAATAAAAACAGCCTGGTAGTGGCATAAAAACAGACTTGTGGATCAATGGAATCAAATTGAGGATCCAGACATTAACCCAAAAACCTATGAACACCTGTTCTTTGACAAAGAGGCCCAAAATATTCAATGGAAAAAATGATAGTATATTTAACAAATGGTGTTGGCATAGCTGGATGGTAGTGTGTAGAAAAATGCAAATAGATCCAAGCCTGTCACCCAGCACAAAACTCAAATCCAAGTGGATTAAAGACTTCAACATAAACTCAGCCACTTTGAACTTGATAGAAAAGAAAGTGAGAAATACTCTTCTACAAAATTTCACAGGAGACCACTTCCTGAATATAACACCAATGGCACAGACACTAAGATCAACAATCAATAAGTATGATCCCCTTGAAACTGAAAAGCTTCTGTAAAGCCAAGGACACTGTCAGTGGACAAAATTACAGCCTACAGAATGGGAAAAGATTTTCACCAACTCTGCAAGTGATAGAGGACTGATCTCTAAGATATATAAAGAACTCAAGAATCTAGAGCCCAAAACCTTGAATAATCTAATCACAAAATGAGGTTAAGATCTAAAAAGGGAATTCTAAGCAGAAGAACTATGAATGGCTGATAAGCACCTGAAAAAGTATTCATCATCTTTAGCCATCAGAGAAATGCAAATCAAAACTACTTTGAGATAACCACCTGCCACCTGTCAGATTGGCTAAGATAAAAGACACAGATCGCACTCCAATGGCATTAGCTCAACTATGTTCATAGCAGCATTATCTGTAATAGCAAGAACCTGGAAACAACCCAGATGCTCCTCAACTGAAGAATGGTTTAACAAACTGTGGTACATCTACACAATGGAGTACTACTCAGCAGTAAGAAAAAAACTGATATCCTAAAATTTGCAGGCAAATGGATGAATTTGGAGAATATCCTCCTGAGCGAGGTATCACAAACCCTTTAAGATAAGCAGAGGATGTACTTACTCATTAGTGGACTCTAAACAAACAAAAAACCAACCAAACAAACAAAAAAAAGCAAAGCATACCCAAGCAGCAAACCACAACCACTGAACAGCTTAGGATCAGAATCACCTTGGACTGACTCCTTGGATCCCACTCACCCTAGAGGAACATCTGACTCAGTCTTGATGTTGGGGTGAAAAAACTGTATTTGCCAGAAGTGGAGGCTGAACTAAGCAATACTGGGACCGTGGGACCACCTGTCCTTGTGGGGGATGAGAAGATGTGGAGAAGAGAGATGACCTGATGTCATGGGAGGGAGAAGGGACCTTGAATAGTGATATACAAGGCTAGAAAATGTGACTTCTTTATTCATAATAATAATAAAAGAGAAATGGCAAAACAAAACAAAACAAAAAACAAAATGCCTAAGTCTAGGGCTTTTCTTGATTGCGTGGCAGTTATGAGCCTGTACTTTTCTTTCAGAGGACCTGAGTTCAGTTCCCATCATCCACTTTGGCACTCAAAACTGCCTTTAATTCTAACTGCAGGGAATTCAATTCCCTCTTCCAAATATCATAGGAACTAGAAACCTCTATGGTGCACATATACACATGCTGGCAAACACTCAAATACATGAAATAAAAACAAATTAAAAAAAAGAAGCCACAACTACATATGGACACAAAAACTTTGGTTTGGTATACCACATACATTTTCATGATTGGTGTTAAAGTGTGTGTGTGTGTGTTTGTGTATGTGTAATTTATTTACTCTATAGATGGAGTTATGTTGCCCTCAAGCTAGTATGTTAAGTCTCTCTTACCAAGTTCATATGGTTGAAATCCTATTCTGATAGGTCTGGAAAGGCCCCTTGTCAGCCTGCAGCAAGAAGGAGGTCTGCTGCATGCTGGAAGAGAGTCCTCACAAGACTGATCACTTGACAACTGAGTCTGAGACATCGTCAGGAAACTGTGGAGTTTCAAAATGTGAAATGTTAAAGCTTTGCAATCCCCTGTTCATTTAATGACTGAAGAGATCTGTTCATCCTTAGCTCTCACTACACTCCTAGAACTGGTAGTTCTGTAGCAGTTAGTTTACTTTTCTGTAAACAATACAGCTTTCAGCTTGCAGATGAATGCGCTTGACACCAAGCCTATGAACTGAGCTCTGGCTTCCACTCCGGCTCTGACATGTTCAAAGGCATTGTGCTCTGACTTCTGTGTATGCATGTACCCACACACACACTCACAGATACACGTGTGCGTGCCTGTGCACACACACACACAGGAACACATGTGCGTGCCTGTGGACACACACACATACTCACACACACAAGTTATAAATAAATTAATTAAAAAAAACTTGCTGGAGCGATGGCTCAGAGGTTAAGAGCACTGACTGTTCTACCAGAGGTCCTGAGTTCAACTCCCAGCAACCACATGGTGGCTTACAACCATCTATAATAACATCTGATACCCTCTTCTGTATACTGTATACATAATAAATAAATAAATCTTTAAAAAAAAACCTAACAAACTCAGGGAACTTTTTAAAATGTCAACAGTTTCAAATCTAAATACTTATTGTAACTGGATATTAAGATATTTGGTTTTAACATATTTCCATAAATATTTATAGTAAAAAGTGTTCTAACTACCTGATTTGTTTTGTTTTGTTTTGTTTTTCTACAAACTCAACACACTTCCCATAAAAATCCCAATGCAATTTTTTAAGAGAACTTGAACAAACAATTCTCTATTTTTTTTTTGGAATAACAGGAAAGCCAGGAGTGCCAAAACAATTTTGCTAAACAAAAGAACCTCAGGGGCATAACCACCCCCTACTTCAAATTATGCTGTAGAGCTACAGTAATATAAACAGCCTGGTATTGGCATAAAACCAGACTTGTGGATTAATGGAATCAAATGAACACCTGATTTTTGACAAAGAGGCCAAAAATACTCAGTGGAAAAAAAATAGTATCTTTAACAAATGGTGTTTACATAGCTGGATGGTACTGTGGAGAAAAATGCAAATAGAGCCAAGCCCCGCAGAAAACTCAAATCCAGGTGAATCAAAAACCTCAACGTAAACCCAGCCACTCTGAACCTGATAGAAAAGAAAGTGGGAAATACACTCCATTGCAATGGCACAGGTGACCACTTCCTAAATATAACACCAGTAGCACAGACATTAAGAAAACAATCAATGAATGGGACCTACTGAAACTGAGAAGATTCTGTAAAGCCAAGGACACAGTCACTAAGACAAAATGACAGCCTACTTGTATAAGTGATAGAGGATTGATCTCTAAAACATATAAAGAACTCAAGGAACTAGAGCCCAAAACCTTGACTTACCTAATTAAAAAATGGGGTTCAGAACTAAAAAGGAAATTCTCAACAGAAGAATTACAAATGGCTGAATGGCACTTGAAAAAGTGCTCAACATTTTTAGCCATCAGAAAAGTGCAAATCAAAACAACTTTGATATACCACCTGACACCCTTTAGATTGGCTAAGATAAAAGACACAAATGACTGCCTATGATGGAGAGGTCACACAGCAAGGGGAACACTCCTCCATTGTTGGTGGAAGTGGAAGCTGATTCAGCCACTCTGGAATGCAGTATGGTGATTTCTCAGAAAACTGGGAATCCATCTCACCAAGGATCCAGCAATAACACTTTTTGTCATATACCTTAAAGAAGCACATTCTCACTCCAAAGAGTTAGCTCAACTATGTTCATAGCAGTATTATTCATAATAGCAAGAACCTGGAAACAACCCAGATGCCACTCAACTGAAGAATGGATTAACCATCATCTATTGTTTGCTGGTAAATGGATGGATTTGGAGAATATCCTGCTGAGCGATGTCTCACAAACTCAGAAATATAAACAGGGGATGTACTGACCCATTGGTGGACTTTAAACAAAAAAAAAACCTAAACATATCCAAGCTGCAAACCACAACCACTGAACAGCTTGGGATCTGAAACACTCTTCTTTTGTCCTTAGATGCTTTGGCCTTGGGCCAAGGACAAAGTGGGGAAGACTGCCTTCACCACAACTTCCTGGCTGGATATCCATTACTTCAGAAGCTCCAGTTCTCCATGTCCTTCCAGTGGGTGG
This sequence comes from Sigmodon hispidus, assembly GCA_004025045.1. Taxonomy (NCBI): domain Eukaryota; kingdom Metazoa; phylum Chordata; class Mammalia; order Rodentia; family Cricetidae; genus Sigmodon; species Sigmodon hispidus. Next base: position 12,709 of record PVIH01011779.1, on the reverse strand, counting down.
CCACCTGGGGTAGGGTCCCTTCAGGAGGACATGGTGCTCCTTTTCTTACCCTTGACTTTGAGGAACTCAGACATGCTAGAGAAATGCTTCTGGTTAGCCTCTGCCACCTTCTTCTTAGGTGCTCTAGCGTTCACAATCTCCAGACCCTGGAGTGGAGTGAAGACAAGACTGGAGGCAGTCCTGAGGAGCGGTCACAGATGGTAGACTTAGCCTCCATACACCACACTCTGTTTCTGTAAGTCCGCTGAAGTGTCTTGGAGATTCTGGCCTTGGTGGCCTCATTCACCTGTGTGTGCTGTACACGCCCACTGCCTGACTTGCCCAGGTGGCCCAGGCTAAAGCCCCGATCTTCTTGATAGGCATCCTCCTCAATCTTTCCAAAGCTCATGCAGTTTAGCCTGCTTACGGATCTGTCAGCCCTAGCCGCTCCTTCATCTTGCAAGTACCTTCTGCCTCCTGGCTTCTTCCGATGGGGGGCATGCTGGGGCTTTACCTGATGCACAGGTGGTATCTCCTGATACTTGTCAAACTTGTGCTCAATATCATCCTTCAATTGCCCACCTTCCTCTCTGTGCTCTTATGGAAGTTGTCTACACGGGCTGCCAAAGTGCACTTGGCAGCCACCAGCCGGGCTGCAGTGACTGCACGATGTCATTGTGGTAAATGTAGCCAGTGTGGGGCAAAACTGAGGTAGAAGAAAAACAAGACAGTGTCTTGCAGCTGGGCTCCCAGAAGCATGATGTTGCAGGCAGGCATCTTGGAGAGGTTGGTCAGGCCTCTGGCCACACCCATAATATGACAGCTGCAGATGCTCCAATGATGATGAACAAGTTGGGTGCAGTGAAGGACATCCGGGACTCCACATATTCATAGATGCTGTGCTTGGAGGCATTCAGCTCCAGTGCCATGTCATAGGCCTCCTCTATCCGCTCTAGCTCCTCATCCAACAGCTGCTGCCCCTGGGTGATGGAGGCAGTGGCACGGACAACCATGGTGGTAGCATTGGTGAGCATCTGCTGGAGGTTCTCGTTGTTGCATTTGTACACGCTGTTGTCCAGCTCCAAGACTGTGCGGATGTAATTCAGAGCGTTGGGAACTAAGGATTCTAGCTCAAGGAATCTCTTCAAGTATTTATCCTGGATGAACTTATGGATAAGGTTCAGTTCGTTTTCTATCTCCACAGTCAGGTTGTTGGCATCCAGGATGACTCGGTACTCAGAGGCTGCCTCCACTGGTCCCATCACTTCTGAAACCTTGCCGTGTTTGCTGATACACTCCTCAATCTTCATCATGATCTTAGCAGGTAGTCATAATGGTATCAGGGTGGCCCATCACCTTGTGGACACTGGGAGCCACGTACTCAGTCCTGTAGGAGCTTTGAGGGGTCTCATTTCTCTTTCTTTGTAGCCTCTCCATTGTCAGGGTGAGAAGCAAACAATTGCGGCCCCATCAGATGCTGCCACCTAATTCTGTTCTCAGAGATGGCCATATCACTCACTCATTTTTGGTCATGCCAACCTGCCCCGTACCTCTAATAGAAAAGAGATTTTTTAGTTTTTACTCACATTTTGCCTGAATGGAGACTCCACCAGCGGCTCTAGCCGCCTCCCTGCTTACCTTGGTATCTAATTAAACCTGTCAGTTCTAGCTTTCCAGCCTCCCAGGTGGACCATCAAGTGCAAAACACTCAAAATCCTTGTGTCGCTAGACACATTTCTCTAAAATCCCCTGTCTCTGAGGTTTTCATTCTAGCCTGCTTCTCAGACCCAAAATTGAGATGGTGACAAGCAAAAGGCTCGCCCCTCCCCCAGTTCCCTCACAGACTAACCCTCCAGCTGCTGTTTCTAGAGAATGAAAAAACCCAAGAGCCATTTTCAGAGCCGATACAGGTAAAACAAACCATCGCCCCCCCCCCCATATCAGGACCAAAAGAAAGGCAGCAAAAGCCATCTTAACCTCTTTCCATCCAAAGACCTAGCAGAGTTTACTCATTATATTATCACTTCTCAAGATTCTCTTATTAACGCATAGTTTTATTTTCAAGCTCCAGAAAATTAAAATTTATCATTCCATAGCTTAGGCTCATTCAAACTGCAGAAAATGACCCAAAAAATCTAACAGACCAACCACCAAAATACACAGTTCCCTGAAAAGACAAACTTTGTACTTACGACAGCTTGAAGCAGCCTTGAGATCCATTGGCCCAAATCATTTTCCCCTTGCCCCCTCCACATAAACCTGGTTTTCTTTTTGTAATAAACTAAACAGTAAGATTTAAGGATTCCTGACACTCCATGTGGTAAACCCAACATGGCTCCTGCATGACACACCACATATGGAGGCATGCCCCTGGGCATGGCTGGGTAAACCTGTGCTGTACGACAAATGATGGATCCAAAAACAGAAACCATCATTCTGCTGCATACAAGAAACACACCTCAGCTTCAAAGACAGACACAGGGTCAGGGTAAAGGATTGGGAAAAGACTTTCCAACCAAATAGCCCTAGGAAATAAGGTGGTGTAGCCATAGTAATGACTAAGAAAATAAAATTCAAACTAAAATCAATAAAAAGAGACCAGGAAGGTCACTACTTCTTCATCTCAGGAAAAATTCGTCAGGATGAAATCTCAATTCGGAATATCTATGCCCCCAAAACAAGGGCACCTCTATGTAAAAGAAACACTTCTAAAGCTTAAAACCAATATCAAACCTGATATGGGAGACTTCAATACTCCACTTTCATCCTTGGATAGGTCAACCAGACAGAAACTCAACAGAGAAATAAGGGATCTAGCAGAAGTTATGACACAAACGGACTTAGTAGATATATACTAAAACCTCCACCCAAACAAAAAGGAATATACATATTTCTCAGCACCCCATGAAACTTTCTCTAAAATTGACCGCATACAAGGTCATAAAGCATTTATCCACAGGTACCAAAAATGTGTATAACTCCTTGTACCATTTCAGATCACCAGGGTCTAAAGTTAGAGTTCAACAACACCAAAATTCACAGAAATCCTACCAACACATGTAAACTAAACATCACTCAACTGAACCACCTCTGGGTCAAGGAAGGAGTTAAGAAAGAAATCAAAGACTTCCTAGAATTTAATGAAAATGAATCCATGATATACCCAAACTTATGGGACAAAATGAAAGCAGTTTTAAGAGGAAAATTCATAGCACTAGACACCTATATGAAAAGACAAAGAAATCCCACAAAACAGAATTATCAGCACAACTGAAAGCCCTAGAACAACTAGAAGCAAACTCACCTAAAAGGAGCAGAAGGCATAAAATAAACAAACTTAGAGCTAAAATCAATACAATTGAAACAAAAAGAAGAATACAAAGAATCAATGAATCAAAGATTTGGTTATTTGAGAAAGTCAACAAGATAGATAAACCCTTATCCAAACTAACTAAAAAGCAGAGAGAAAGAGTATCCAAAACAACAAAATAAGAAATGAAAATGGAGACATAACAACAGACCCCAGGAAATCCAGAGAATTATCAGGTCGTACTTTGTAAAATCTACACTCCACAAAAATGGAAAACCTAGAAGAAATGAGACAGCTTTCTGGACAGGTTTCATTTACCAAAATTAAATCAAGATCAGATTAAAGAACTAAACAGTCCTATAACTCCAAAGGAAATTGAAGATGTCATTAAAAGTCTCCCATATACAAAAAAGCCCAGATCCAAATGGATTCAGAGCAGAATTCTACCAGACATTCAAAGAGGAATTAATGTCAATACTCCTCAAACTGTTGCATACTGTAGAAACTGAAAGAATATTGCCAAATACTTTTTATGAGGCCACAATAATCCTGATACCCAAGCCACTCAAAGACACAACAAAGAAAGAGAACTACAGACCAATTTACCTCATAAACATTGATGCAAAAATTCTCAACAAAATTTTGGCAAACTGAGTTCAACACCATAATAATAATAAAAAAAAAGTCATTCACCATGATCAAGTAGGCTTAATACCAGAAACACAGGTATGGTTCAACATATGGAAAACTGTAAATGTCATCCATCATATAAACAAATTTAAGGGAAAAAAACCCCACAGCATCATTTCCTTAGATACTGAAAAATCCTATGACAAAATCCAACATGCCTTGATGATAAAAGTCCTGGGATATCAGGAATACAGAGAAAATATCTAAATATAACGAAGGTGATTTATAAGAAGGTGACAGCCAACATCAAATTTAGTGGAGAAAAACTCAAAGCAATCCCACTAAAATCAGGAAGAAGACAAGGATATCCTCTCTCCCCTTATCTATTCAATATAGTTCTTGAAGCTTTAGTTAAAGCACTAAGAGAACGAAAGGAGATTAAGGGGATACAAACTGTTAAAGAACACGCCAAACTATCTCTATTTGCAGAAGATATGATTGTATATATAAGTGATTCACAAAATTCTACCAGGGAACTTCCACAGCCAATAAACACCTTCAGAAATATAGCATTATACAAGATTAACTCAAAGAAATCAGGAGCCATCCTATACACTAGTGATAAAATGTCTGAAAAGGAAATAAAGGAAATGCTACCATCCAGTTATGCCAGCATCATTGTTTAAAATATTACCTTTTTTCCATTGTATATTTTTATCTTTGTCAAAAATCAGGTGTTCATAGATGTGTGAATTAATGTCTTTAATTCAGTTCCATTCATCCAGATGTCTGTTTTTAAGCCAATACCAAGAAGTTTTCATTATTGCAACTCTATAGCATAGACTAAATTCAGGAATGGTGATGCCTCTTGAAGTTCTATTATTAAGTAGCATTGTTTTGGCAATACTGGGTTTCCTGTTATTACATATGTAGTTAAGTATCATTCTTTCAAGATCTGTGAAAAATTGTGTTGGGACTTTGATGAGGATTGCATTAAATCTGTAGATTCCATTTGGTAAAATTGCCATTTTTACTCTGCTGATCCTACCTATCCAGGAGCAAGGGAATTTTTTCCATTTCCTGATATCTTGCTCAATTTTTTTTTTCTGTGACTTAAAGTTTTGTCAAGCAGGTCTGCCACTTTTTGGTTAGAGTTTCTCCAAGATATTTAATGCTATTTGGAGCTATTATAAAGGGTGATGTTTTCCTTTTTTTCTTTTTCATCCCATTAGTCCTTAGTTTATAGAGAGCTATTGATTTTTTTTGAGTGAATCTTGTACCCTGATACATTACTGAAGGCGTTTTAAGCTGTAGGAGTTTCCTTGTAGAATTTTGGGAGTCAATTATGTATACAACCATATCATCTTCAAGTAGAGATAGTTTGACTATTTTTTTAATTTGTATCCCCTTAATCTCCTTTTCTTTTGTTTTCTATTGTATGGAATAATTTGAGTAGCATTGGTATTAGTTCTTCTTTAAATGTTTTATAGAACTCAGAACTGAAGTCATCTGGCCCCAGCTCTTTTTATTTATTTATTTATTTGCTTGGAAGACTTTTAATAAAAGGTTCAATTTCATTGGGGCTATAAGTCTCTTTAGGTCATTTATCAGGTCTTGATTTAATTTCAGTAAGTGGCACCTGTCTAGAAAGCTGTCCATTTATTTTAGATTTTTCCATTTTAATGGAGTACAGATTTTCAAAGTATGACATAATGATTCTCTTAATTTCCTCTGTATCTCTTGTTATGTCCCCTTTTTATTTCTGATCCTTTAATTTGGATAATCTCTCTCTGCTTTCTAGTTAGTTTCTATAAGTGTTTATCTAGTTAACTTTCTCAAATAATCAAATTTTGATTCATTGTTTTTTGTTTTGGTTTGGGTTTCTTTGCTTCAAATTTATTGATTTCAACCCTGAGACCGATTATTTCCTGCCATCTACTTCTTTTAGGTGAGTTAGATTTTTATTTGTTCTAGAGCTTACAGCTGTGCTGTTAAGTCTCTTGTGTGAGATCTTCATTTTCTTATGTGGGCACCTAGTGCTGTGACTTTTCCTCTTAGCACTGCTTTCATTGTGTCCCATAAGTTTGGGTATGTTGTAGATTTATTTTCATTGAATTATAGAAAATCTTTAATTTCTTTCTTTACTAAATCTTGACCCAGAGGTGGTTCTATTGATAGGTTATAAGTTTTGATGAATTTGTAGGCTTCCTGTGGTTTTTGTTGTTGTTGAACTCTAATAGTCCATGATTGTCTGATAGGATACAAAGAGTAGTTCCCATCTTTGTATGTATTTATGACTGAATATGTGCTCAGTATTAGAGAAAGTTTCTTGGAGTGCTGAGCAAAGGTATTCTACTTTCTGTTTGCTTAGAAAGTTATGTATATATCCTTTGGAGACATAACATCTACTAGAGCCCTTATTTCTCTGGTAAATTTCTGTTTGGAAGACCTATCCATTCATGAGAGATGGGTTTTGAAGTCTCCCACTATTAATGTTTGGAGTTTGGTGTGAGATTTAAGCTTTAGGAATGTTACTTTTACATATGTAGGTGCCCTTGTATTGGGGGTATAAATGTTCAAAATTGAGACTTCATCTTGATAGATTTTTCCCTGACATGAATAAGTAATATCCATCTTTGTCTCTTTTGATTGGTATTAGTTTGATGTTTGTTTTGTTAGATATTAGGATGGCTACACCAGCTTCTTTCTTAAATCTATTTTATTGGAAAGTCTTTTTGAATCCTTTACTCTAAGTCATGTCTTTCTTTGAAGCTGAATATATTTTCTATGCCTTTGAGCAGTTATTTTTCTCTTCCTTCTATTCCTGTTATTACTTTTGGTCTCACCATGGTGTCTCATATATCCTGGACACTTTGTGTTAAGACTTCTTTGTTTTTAGTGTTTTTCTCGACTGACAAATCTATTTCAAATATTAAATCTTCCACACCAGAGATTCTCTCTTCCATATCCTATATTCTGTTTGTTATGCTTGCATCTATCATTCCAGTTTGTCTCTTTAGATTGTCTATTACCAGCATTGCCTCAGTTTGTGCCTTCTTTGTTGCTTCTATTTCAATTTTTAAATCTTGAAAGGTTTCCTTCACCTGTTTGATTGCTTTTTTTTTTTTAGTTTGCTTGAATTTCTTTATTTTCTTTCAAGGATTTGTTGATCCTTTACAATTTTTTGTTTGTATTTTTATCTATTTTTAAGGTAGTTTTTATTACCCTTTTAAGACTATTATCCTGAGAAAGTTGATTTTAAGTTTGTTTCCTTCTGCGCCTTTTGCATTGCCATGATCAGGTCTTGTTGTTGTAGAACCACCAGATTCTGGTTGTGCCAAATTGCTTTTTATGTTGCTATATGTATTTCTGCACTGGTGTCTGCCAACTGCTTTCTCAGATCACTGCAAGATTTGTCTGTATCTCAGGGAGCTGATTTTGGTGCAATCTGTTCTGGATGTGTCAGTCTCAGGAAGCTTCTCTTGGTCCCATTTGGGTTCTTGGTCCACTTGGAAGTAGTGTATTCTGTGTCAAAGTGACCTGTACTTGCTGTAATAATAGCTGGGTGATTCTTTGTCTCAGGGATCCAGTTTTCGTTCAATATCATCTCTGGAAACAGAGGGTGCTATTGATTCTTTAGGGGTTCTTGATCCAATGAGTGCTGGGAAGTTATAGGTCTCAGATACCCCTCTTAATCCAGTTTGTGCTGACCTACTGTGGGTCTCAGGTAGTTGCTCTTGATCCAGTAGATTTTGAGAAACAACAGGTCTCAGGAAGCCATTTTTTGATCAAATAGGAACTGAGGTATTCTGAGTTGCAGGTAACCACTTTTGATCCAATAGGTGCTGGAGGGCTGTGGGTCTCTATTGCTAAGGTTGCCAGGCAATGGGAGAGTTGGGAGTTGGGGTGGGGTTTTGTAGTTGTGGATGTCCAGCAAACTGGATTTTACTGGGGCTTCTGGACTGCAGAAGTTTTTCCTGCTGCCCTGGATTTAGGGAAGAGATGAGTGGGGCTTAGATTCCAAATTCTATGTCCCAGAGTCTATTATTTGTCTTTCTGAGTATAGTTTATTGTGCTTAACATAATTATTTTTATTTCCACCTATTTTACAGAAAATGACATAATTTTATTTTTCATTTGAGGTGGATAAAACTCCATTGTGTGAGTGTATCAATGTGCCTGTGTATACATGAGTGTATGTGTGTGTGTGTGTGTATGTGAGAGACAGAGAGAGAGAGAGAGAGATTCATTCATCAATGGAGCTGAGGCAGATTTTATATCTTGCCTAATGAGTAATGCAGCAATAAAAATGTGTGTGTGGGTCTCTGTGAATAGCTATTTAAATTAGTTTTTCAGCTAAAAAAGAATAAAGAAAGAAAAGTTTGTTCTTTCTGTACTAGCTACTAGCTGATAACTGACTGAGATGTCATTATTATCTTTCCTGATAAACACAATAGCAACCACGCAACCAATGCACTGAGTCTTCTCATGGTTTCTTATGTGAATGAGCAGAAGGGGCTAGATTACAGAAATATTACACATAGTTTGTAATGATTATATGTGAAAATTTAGTTGAAAAAAATAAAAATAGTACTCAAGAATTGAAATTACTAATTAAACATTTCTTAATGGTCTTCCCTTATTAAAAATGTTCTAATTATTTCACTGAAACATTTTAGGTATGGATGGTTTTTTTTTTTTTTGGTGTATTCATTAGTTTTGGTTCAGTTGAATGGAAATTTAAGTGAAAGGTGTCAGTAGTCATCTATTTAGTAGCTCAACAAATGTTTTCTACTCTCTGCAACTATGGGAAGTATTTATGTATAAATGATATCTTAAAGGCATCATTAAATTTTCCTCCTCAGTGAAGTTATTTAAAAGGATAGAACTGAGTATTAATGTACCAGGGGAGTTTTAGGCACCAGCCTATGGCACAGGAAATTTTATTTTAGTACAATCAAGTCAAGCCACAAAAACCAGACAAAAATTGGGTATGCACATGGTAGCAATAACGATTGCATATAGTGATGAGAAAATACCAGTGACTTTTTCCCCAACCATATAATCATTGTAGACAAGTTTAACAGCTTGCAAGAAATATTTATTTTCTAAACGTTTCTTTTGAACTGATAGGCACAGTCTAAATTGCTTCCAGTTCTCTGGCTATGCAGTATGAATCTTGTCAGTAAGAAGAAAAGGTGCTTCCTTGGTAGTATGTCTATCAATATGAGCAAACAGGCATTCAACTCCAAAGTTGTTGGGATAGCAAGCCTTATTTTCTGTCTATTATTGAAAAGATAATCAGAGAAAATAATATTCACTATTTTATTGATTGTCACATTCACAGACTTTGCTTCAAATGTCAGAAAAAGGAGATAACTTGGAAGCTGAGGAAAATATTTGAGATTTTAAAATTCTTTTTAGTAGTACAGTTTCATATCTGTATTGCTAAAAAAATCAGGCATTGTAAAATGTAATATAATGCAATATTTTGTTTTTACTAGTTTTTTATGTTATCAAAATTTGTCAGGTCAAAAAAAATATGTGTGTGGGGAGCGTGTGTGTGTGTGTGTGTGTGTGTGTGTGTGTGTGTGTGTGTGTGTGATGCTACAGGGATCATGGGTCCTTGAAGAAGAGCTCAACGTCCCTTTTAGTGGCAGTCTCTCATATTTATACTGCCCGTTCCTTGTCTGTCTTACACAGTTTTAAGTATCCCATTGCTGGGGCTGGAGAGATGGCTCAGCGATTAAGAGGACCGTCTGCTCTTCCAGAGAACCCGGGTTCGATTCCCAGCACCCACATGACAGCTCACAACTGTCCGTAGTTTCAGTTCCAGGCAAACACCTAGGCAAATAATTAAATAAATAAATAAATAAATAAATAAATAAATAAATAAATAAAAGTGAAAAAAAAAAAAAGAATCCCATTGTCGGTGGAAGTGTAAAGTTGTCCCAATGGAATACTCCTCCATTGTCAATGGAAGTGTAAAGTTGTTCAGCTACTCTGGAATGCAGTATAGTTGTTTCTCAGGAAACTAGGAGTCAATCTTTCAAGGATCCAGCAATACTAATACTGGGCATATACCCTAAAAATGCACATTTGCACTCTAAAGGCATTAGCTCAACTATGTTTATAGCAGCATTATTCATAATAGCAATAACCTGGAAACAAACTAGATGCCCCTCAACTGATGGTACATCTACACAATTGAGTACTATTCAGCAGTGACAAAAAATGAGTTGTGGAGAAAAGAGAATGACCTGATGTGGTGGGAGGGGGAAGGAACATTGACTAAGGATATACAAGGATAGAAAGTGTGATTTCTTTGTTCATAATAATAAAAGAAAAAAAGAACTTGATAGATTAGAACAAAGACTTGATTCCAATAAAGAGATGTGCAATGTGGACAGCATGGAGTTTATACTTATATTATAAAATGAGCTCCATGGGCATGTGTTTCCAGATAGCAACAAAAGCAAAGTAGATAGTTTTAAAGATTTGGTAAATCTGAAGGGACATAGAGTATGACAAAATGTTAAAGTGTTGCTATAAACCTTGACTGCAATAATGAAATATTTTATATAAAAAAATTGTAGGCAAATTAGGAGAATATCCTCTTGAGTGAGGTATCACAAACCCAGAAAGATAAGCAGTGGATGTACTCACACAGTCGTGAACTTTATACAAAAAATAAAGCATGTCCAAACTGCAAACCATGAACACTGAACAGCTTGGGATCTGAAGCACATTGGATGAGCACCTTGGATCCCATTCTCTCCAGAGGAACACCTGACCCAGTCTTAATGATGTGGTGAGGAAAGCTGATTGAGACCTTGGGACATCCCACCCTTGCTGGGGAGGAGATGGGAAGATGTGGAGAAAAGAGAGTGACTGAGAGAAGAAAGAGCAGGGAGGGTGTTTGAAGAAGGATATATATGGATAAAAATAATATGACTTTATTCAAAATAAAAATAAATCAAAAAACCCAAAAATAATTAGCTAAAGAAGGGGCCAGTGATGAGGAATCACAAACCACTTGTTATATTTTATATACTTGAAACTAACTTGAAATAAAAATATAAATTAAAAAGTGAAAAAAAGAATCCCATTGCTAGCCTGGTTACCTCAGTACCTGCATTTTATTCTGTTGGTTTACCTAAGTCCTACCTCCAACTATCTTTACTCTTTATGAATTTATCCTAAATTGTGAAGTTTGAGCATTTCATCCAAACCTGACAAAGACCAACTGAAAAACAATGGCCACATTATCTCCTTTTTCTCGAGTTTCAGAAACATTGAAGAGGAGTTTCTTCCTGCTAAGAAGTATGTGTAATGATAGATTGAACAGCGACACAATAAAAAACAGAGAAAGTGTCTCAACAAACTGATTTAGTGCCTTTTAATTGAACACACATAATTGATGTTCCTTGTATAAGAGCAGAGAAAAAGTTATTGAATGGAAGAAATGTTTGAGCTGTTATAAATTACACATGAATTAAAATATTGCCTGTCAAAAAGAAGCCTTACAGTGCAGTCACAATTATTTTTACAGCCAAAATTCCTGGGAAATAGATGAAGAAATCCCTATACATCTTTAAATCAGAGAACCACCAATGTCATAACTATTTTCTGTTAGAGCTCAAGCAATTGGCCAACATTTTATTGTGAGCTCCACAGTAACTAACAGTGGGAAGGACATTGAAAGTACCTGTATTACTATCAATCCTAATATTTCAATAGCACATGAGTACTATACAAGAAAAAAAATGCAGGCTTTAAAATAAGATGAGTTCTATTTTAAGTCAATTCCTAAACTGCAATACTTAAGCAAATAATCTATTTTGTGAAATAATTTCCAAAATCAGTATGTGAAAAAAGTAAATGTCCAGTGTTTGAGACTAAAATCTAAAATTATACATATTCCTACAATATTGGAATCTTTCATATTGTTTCAACAGGGTAAGATATATCATCAAATCTTTACATACATATAAATAATATATTACATAAGTAATGCTCAGTGTACAATAGCAACTTTTTCTTAGAATATAGCAATTTTTCTGTTTTTTTTATACATTTTTTTTTCTTCTTGGATCTTAAAATTGAGTTAACGAATTTAATTGTATATTGCTTTTGTATTTTGAGCTAAGGTCATGCTGAGTAGTCAAGGATGATCCTGAATTTACTGCAGTTTAGACTAGTCTTGAACTTGAAATGACCCTTCTTAGTACCTAGGCACTGCCATTACAGGTTTGCTTCTCCATCTCTGTTTCCATCTTTTCTTCTGTCTTTGTTTCTACCTTGGCAATTCTCTGACTTTGTCCTTATTTAGTACCATAACACACTTACTAATAGACTCACCACCTTTATTAACTCTAATTTACTAGTAAAATGGCAGTACTTCCTCATATTCATATTGTGTTGCTACTTCTTTTTTCTGTTACTTTTGGAGATAATGACAAATACTGGGGAGATTTTCAATAGGAGCTTCATTTATTGACTAAACAAACTCAGTCTTCTTAATTTTCGGTTTTTCCTTACACGTAAATTAAATACCCATTTTTACAAAAGCACTCTTTTTTTTTTTTTTATAATTATACACACATCTTTAGATTGTTAAACAAATGCAGCATAAACAAATGCAACACACCTTTACATAGTTAAAGTAATATTCCACAGTATAAACAAATGTAACACATCTTTGTCCTTTTAAAATAACATTCCACAACACATAGACATACAGGGCATTGAGCTCAGAAGGAAGTCTTATAGTGAGATTCAGTGTACATC
>PVIH01011778.1:0-67262 GCA_004025045.1 Sigmodon hispidus | reverse complement strand
CTATGAACACCTGATTTTTGACAAAGAGGCCCAAAACATTCAATGGAAAAAAGATAGTATATTTAACAAATGGTGTTGGCATAACTGGAAGGAAGTGTGTAGAAAAATGCAAATAGATCCGAGCCTGTCACCCTGCACAAAACTCAAATCCAAGTGGATCAAAGACCTCAACTTAAACCCAACCACTTTGAACTTGTTAAAAAAGAAAGTGGGAAATACACTTCTACAAATTGGCACAGGCCACCACTTCCTAAATATAACACCAGTGGCACAGGCACTAAGACCAACAATCAATAAGTGGGATCTCCTGAAGCTGGGAAGCTTCTGCAAAGCCAAGGACACTGTCAATAGGACAAAACCCCAGTCTACAGAATGGGAAAAGATTTTCACCAACCCTATAAGTGACAGAGGACTGATCTCTAAGGTATATAAAGAGCTCAAGAATTTAGATCCCAAAACCTTGAATAACCCTATCAAAAAATGGGGTTCAGATCTAAAAAGGGAATTCTCAGCAGAGGAACTACGAATGGCTGAAAGGCACCTGAAAAGGTGCTCTTCATCTTTAGCAATCAGAGAAATGCAAATCAAAACAACTTTGAGATACCACCTAACACCTGTTAGATTGGCTAAGATAAAAGGTACAGATGACAGCCTATGCTGGAGAGGATGCGGAGCAAGGGGAACACTTCTCCATTGTTGGTGGGATTGTAAGCTTGTTCAGTCACTTTGGAATACAATATGGAGGTTTCTCAGAAAACTGAGAATCAATCTCCCCAAGGATCCAGCAATACCACTTCTGGGTGTATACCCTAAAGAGGCACATTCACACTCCAAAGGTATTAGCTCAACTATGTTCATAGCAGCATTATTTGTAATAGCAAGAACCTGGAAACAACCTAGATGTCCCTCAACTTAAGAATGGATTAACAAACTGTGGTACATCTACACAATGGAATACTACTCAGCAGTACGAAAAAATGATATCCTAAAATTCACAGGCAAATGGATGGATTTGGAGAATATCCTCCTGAGCGAAGTATCACAAACTCAGAGAGATAAGCAGGGGAAGTATTCACTCACTAGTGGTCTCTAAACAAACAAACAGGAAAAAAAGCCAAACATGCCCAAGTGGCAAACCACAACCACCGAACAGCTTGGGATCAGAAACACCCTGGACTGACCCTTCAAACCCCAGTCCATCTATAGGAACACCTGACTCACTCTTGAGAGAGGGGGGACAAAACTGGATTTGGCCGGGAGTGAAGACTGATCCAAGCATTATTGGGCCAGTGTGACCATAGGACTGTCTGCTCCCTGCCCAGGGAGGGGATGGGGAGTTGCAGAGAAGAAAAATGATCAGATGTGGTGAGAGGGGGAAGAGACTTTCAATAAGGATATACAGGGATGGAAAAAAAATTCAGAGGGAAAGCTGAACACAAAGAAAATATATGTGTAGTAATCTTATTTGCATTTCCACCCTTGATAAGCCATGCTTATGATTATTATCCTCTGTATAGTTATTGTTAACTCTTTGGCATTTTTAAATTCTTTTTACTGTTTTTTGATAAATATAAAATAAAGAAGGAAAAAATACATAAAAAATTACCACATACAAAAAAAAATATCATCCACCACGACAAAGTAGGCTTCATCACAGAAATGCAGGGCTGATTTAACATACGAAAAACTGTAAACGTTTTCCATCATATAATCAAACTAAAGAAACAAAACCACATGATCATATCCTTAGATGCTGAAAAAGCCTTTGACAAAATCCAACACTCCCTTATGAGTAAAGGCCTGGATAGATCAGGAATAAAAGGAGAATACCTAAATATAATAAAGGCGATTTACAAGAAGCCGACAGCCAGTATCAAACTTAATGGTATCTCAAAGTTGTTTTGATTTGCATTTCTCTGATGGCTAAAGAAGTTGAGCCCTTTTTCAAGTGCCTTATAGCCATTTGTAATTCTTCTGCTCAGAAATCCCTTTTTAGTTCTGAACCTCATTTTTAGATTGGGTTATTCAAGGTTTTGGGGCTCTAGTTTCTTGAGTTCTCTATATATTTTACAGATCAGCCCTCTATCACTTGTAGGGTTGGTGAAAATCTTTTCCCATTCTGTAGGCTGTCGGTTTGTCCTATTGACAGTGTCCTTGGCTTTCAGAAGCTTCTTAGTTTTGTGAGGTCCCATTTATTGATTGTTGCTGCTAGTGTCTGTGCCACTGTTGTTATATATAGAAAGTGTTCACCTGTGCCAATTTGTTGGAGGGTATTTCCCACTTTCTTTTTTATGAAGTTCAGAGTGGCTGGGTTTATGTTGAGGTCTTTGATCCACTTGGATTTGAGTTTTGTGCAGGGTGACAGGCTTGAATGTATTTGCATTTTTCTTCACACTACCAACCAGCTATGTCAACACCATTTGTTAAAGATACTATCTTTTTTCCATTGAATATTTTGGACCTCTTTGTTGAAGATCAGGTGTTTATAGGTTTTTGGGTTAATGTATATATGTATATATATACATATATATATATATATGTCAAAGCTGAAATCATACACAATGGGGTAAATCTAGTATGACCCAAAGATCTTTCAATAAAACATTTTTTTAAACTTCTATGTGTATGAATATGTACACACGTATACATGCTTGCCTAATATACAGTATTGGAATTTTTGTCAGTGGGACAAATACTTCAAGCAAACAGCTTACAAGATTTATTTCAGCTTCTCATATAAGAAGTTTCATTCCAAGGTACGCTGGATTCATTGGTTTGGAACAGGAGTGAGGCAGAATTGTAAGCATATAGCATCAATTCATGGTAAGCAGGAAGTTGACAAAATATGAAGGAATCCAGAGCAAAATAAAGCCCCAAGAACACCTCTAATATCTTCCAGAAAATCAAGAAAATTTCAGAAAAGATCCCAGACAAGGGAAAGAGCCATGGAATTCAGAATACTAGCTGCAAAATTTGTATAGAATGCTGCCATCTATCAGAATCATGTTCATCTGCCTAGACTATTACTGGAGCTGAAACAAACTTTTATTAAGTCTAAATTTTCAGGCACGTTTAATAGCAAATTGCACACTTTATTGATTCTTTTTGTTGTATTAATAGCAAATATAACTCCTTATTGATTCTTGGTTTTGTCCTGACAATAGGACAGTGAGCATTCTCTTTTAAATAGTTGATTGGGTATACATCACAGTCAGTGACTCTCCATTTTAATGCATGAAGTACCTGTACTAATTATCCAGTGACTGGGTAGCAGATAACTAGAGATAGGATCTGTGTTTCTAGAACCATCAGAGTCATTCAAATTCTACTTACAAAAATCCAAGGCAACATACTCCAAGTTAAGTTTGAAGTGAGATATAGGAGCTCCCTTTCACAGTTTCACTTGCTGTTACCTTTTCTATGCATAGTTTTCTCTTCCCTGCTTGGTAAACTTCTCTCATTTTGAACTGTAAATAAAAGAAAATTCTATCAAAATATTACATTCTACCACCAAAGGATCCTCCACCTTATAAAACATGAATGCCATGCTATCTTAATTATAGTACATAATAAAGTTCTTCTGTAAAATGTAGTCATTTAGGATGCATAGTACATGATTTCTTCCAAAAATACCATGAATTCATTATGCTTAGTGGTTTGTCCATTTGATGAGATGCACATTTCAAATAACTGAAAGATGGTTAAATACACATGCTATCTTATTGATAATTGGGTTTATTATCAGACTCAATGCATCAGCATTACTGTATAAATTTTTTTGTCTCACAATTGTCTTTACAAAAAATATATAGTGAAGCATCTAAGTCTGTATACTTAAGAGTATAAACAGACGTCTTTCCAGTCTCATCTTTACACTTCCAAAGAAACAATGTAGAGGCTGAATATGAATTATAAATATTAGGCCAATAGCTCAGGCTTAATACTAACTAGCTCTTACATTTTAAATTAACCCATATTCTACTTGGGTTTTGCCACATAGCAGTACCTTATTTAGCATGACACATTCATCTCCTGCTCCTTCTGTGTGTGGTTGGGGACTCCTGACTCTGCCCTTCTCATTTCCATCATCTTCAGTTTGGCCACCCCACTTATAATTCCTGCCTGGATACTGGCCAATCAGAATTATTCTATTAAACAAATTCAAGTAACAAATCTTTACAGTATATATGAGTATTATCATGCAACATTTTAAAGAGACAGTTATGAAAGGAGAGATGAGCTTCAGTGAAGCTGAAAGAAAGTTAACATGGACAAATGAGTAAAGATTCATCACAGAATGTGATTTAGGAACAAATTAGAAGCCTGTATAAAGATAATCACATGCTTAAGTTTTAGCTGTTTCAAATCACATCTCTTTCCACTTTTATGATGTAAATCAAATAAATTATATAGTTCAGTGTGCCAAAAACTTTTCTGTTTTTTTTATTTTTGTCAATGGAACTTAATTTATATTGTACTAATTTGACACACAAAAATTATTTAGTTATTAAAGTTGGCTATAAAATGTGAGGCTCAGTTACTGAAAGTAAAATAGCTGCTTTCATGATCTATGCATCCTTTTACCTCATTAGCCCATGTTTTGTAGGATGGAACTTCTCCAGTTTCTTTACAAAGGAAAAATTTGTAACTTGATGCTTTCTTGAGCAACAGAGAGAAATTAGCTTGTTAATTCCTAGAGAACTTGAAGATTTAAACAGAGCCCACTGAATGTGAATGACAGTCAAATAGCGTTGTCAGTTTGTGGGGCCTCTGGCAATAGGACCAGAATTTATTTCTGGTGCATTAACTGGCTTCTTGGAACCTATTCACTGTAGAGGAACAGCTTGCTCAGCTTTGATACTATGGGGAGTGGCTTGGTCCTACCTCAACTGGTTAGGCTAGATGGCATTGACTCACCCTGGGAGTCCTTACCCTCTCTGAGGAATGGATTGGGGGAAGTGTTTGGGGGAAGCTGGAGGAAGACTGGGAAGAGTGGCCAGAAAGGGAACAGTGGTAGGTATGTTAAAAATTAATAAAAAAAAAAGAGTCCAAGAAAAATATATACTTAAATATATGTCTATGTATTTTGCACACACACATATATATATATACTTGTTCTATAAATATGAATTTACATATGCACAGCAATTTAGTTAAATAATGCATTGTAGTAGTTTTTAAACAACAACTAGGCTTAACTATTCAATCATATTTTTAAACATTATGCAAGAACTCAAGGTATGTTTGTATGACACTGAAGAAATCATTTCATCTGCTTGAACTCTGGATTTATTGTACAAAATTTTCAAGACAATAATAGAAATTGTTTTATATTGTTGTAAAGACTTAATTAATAAATGGTGTATTACATGAATGTCTAGCATGCTTAGAAGTTTGCCTAGCACTGAGGGTGGTGTGTCATCAGTGTTTAGTTTAATAGAAAAATAAGAATGGTAAGATTATACCTCTGTGTCTACTTCTTGGTCTGCTGCTTTCATTAGTCCTGTGTTGGTACCCAACTCCACATAAGCAAAATGAGATATCTAGGAATTTAGTTCCTTGGGATTTTCCTAGCTCTAAATTTCTGAAAGTCAAAATAATACTTCATGTCAATCACTTTACTATCACATTATTTTTACACACACCACAATTCATGCATACATATAGTGGTGGTATGTGCAATATTTGATGTTTTGGATGCTCCAATGATAACAAGTGCTGACTGAATCAGCAGCTGAAACACTAATGTTTATATTTGATTGTTCTCAACATAAATACATAAAGAAAGAGAAATAATTAATAAACTCATTACAGAAGAGATCCCATGACATAATTTTCAAGATGGGGGTTTTCTCCAATATTTTCATTAATTTAAAAGACATAATTTCTTGTAGCCTTAAGAATAAATGTTTTCCAAAGTTTGAAATTGTGACTAAATTCATGAAAATTT
The DNA here is from genome assembly GCA_004025045.1 of Sigmodon hispidus. Lineage (NCBI taxonomy): Eukaryota > Metazoa > Chordata > Mammalia > Rodentia > Cricetidae > Sigmodon > Sigmodon hispidus. The sequence goes on along the minus strand of PVIH01011778.1, from coordinate 61,312 downwards.
ATCAGCACATGCACTTTAGAGTGTACAGTTCTACCAACATCACCACCACCAGCCTCTCACAAAACTAAATCAGTAGTTCAGTAAGAAACACTCCCATTTTCTTTCTTTCCAGTCCCTGTCATCTCTCACTGGACTCTTTTTTTCTGAGATTTTCCCTAAGTGACTCATGTAAGAGGAATTACATACTATTTGTATTTATGAGACTGGAATATTTCACTTAGGGTAATATTCTCAGGCTGCATCCATATTGTCACAAACAACGTGATTTCATTCTATTTTAGTGCTTACTAATTGTACTCTGTAGTTGTGGATAGCATGGTACTCACTAATTAGTGTAAGAACAGAGAAATTTCCTCTTACTTCATAGCTGTTGTGAATCATATTTGTGAGAATTTGAGCTCACATGGTCTCCTGCAGATTCTTCTTTAAATACTGTTGAGTTTATAACCACAGATGGAATTGTTGAACTATGTAGTAACTATTTTATTTCTATGTTAGATTGGCAGATGTTTTATTTAATTAAAATATAATGATATGATTTTCCCATCCTGGTCTCTCTCCTACCTCTCTGATGTATTACTAAGGCAAAAATTTTTGTAAATATTGTTGTTACATATAAAGGACTAAATATAACCTGCACATTCCATTCAGTGTTCAGCTATCTACATGGATGTTTCCAAGGCTGACCACATGGTATTAGGCAAGCAGGCCATTCTTATTTCCTCTGTACTTGTTCCATGTTACATTCTTCTAGTCACTGCACAAACCTTCTGATTTTTCTCCTTTCTCACCAACAACCTCCTGTCCCTCCTTACCTCCTCTTCTCCTTGATCTTTTCCTTGTTTCCCTCTCCTTTCCACTTTCTGCATCTCCCCTTTCTTCTCTTTCTTCTTCTGTTTCTCTTCTGTCCCTGATTCATCATTTTAATGACTATGATATGGCATGCCAAAGTTTGATTAGCATAGCCCTAGTTTCAATGAGGTGAAGTGTCTTTTCATAGACTTATTAAATATATGTTCCTGGAAGTTACTCTACTCCAGTTGCCTGCTCCTTCTTGAATATGTTTTGTTGCTTCTAATGTTAGGGTATTTTAGACTTTTCTTCTAAGGATTTGAAAAATTGACGAACTATACATCTAAGATTTAGATGCATTTTCAGTTAATTATTATACATTGAAAAAGGTAAGAGTTCAACTTCATTCAGTTTATATGAATAAACAGTTTTCCAGCACCATTTGTAGAAAAGGCCTTCTTTCTTTTCACTGAATACTCAGAAAGTGTTTTATATGGCTATTGTGAAAGGTGTTATTTCCCTGATTTCTTTCTCAGCCCACGTATCATTTGTATATAGGGAAATGAGTACTGTTTATGTTTGTTGTTTTTAAATTAATCTCGTATCTAGCCACTTCACTAAAGTTGCTTATCAGCTGTAGGGATTCCCTAGTGGAAATTTTGGAGATGCTTATGTATATAATATTTGCGAATAATTATGCTTTGACTTCTTCCTTTCTAGCTTTTACCCCTTTGATCTCCTTTTGTTGTCCTAGTATTCTAGCCAGAACTTCCAGTACTAGGTTGTTTAGTTAAAGAGAAAGTAGACAGCCTTGCCTTGTTCATAATTTTAGTGAAATTGCTTTGAGCCAACAACTAAATTACATGAAACACAGTCCCAGTACTGGAAGCTTTCTTTGGTAACAAGAGGTGGCAAGTTGGTTACATCTCCCTCTTTATTTAGAGATTTCATTAAGATCATGTTCATATATTGAATTCTACTTGATCTTATAATACTAGATATTGAGGAAATGCTGTCGGAAAAAAGAAGAACAAGTCACAGCTACTTCTAACCTCTTTGAATCCTCAGAGGATAGATACTGTCTCCACAAATCCTCAAACTGAAAAAGGGAAGAGAAGGCAAGTATAGGCTGAAATGGACCTCTGTCTCTTCCTGAATTGTCTTCTTTCTTTTGCCCAGCCATATCACTTCTTGTTTTAACTTTCCTAGTCTTAGGATTAAGTGTGTGTGTGTTTCCTATGTACTAAAGGTAGTGGCATGCAATTCCAAGTGCTGGAATTAAAGGAGTATGCCAACACCATCTGGCTCTATTTCTTTCCTGGACTGGATCAATCTCATGTAGCTCAATGTGACCATATATCTTTGTCTCTGATTTTTAAGTGCTAGGATTAAAAGCATGTGCCAGCACTGCCTGACCTTTATGGTTAACTCTGTGGCTGACTCTGTCCTCTGATATCCAGGCAGACTTTATTAGATTACAAATAATATATCACCATAACACTGTTACTCAACTGCCTTTCATTTCAAGCTCTTTCTCTTCAGTTTCTCCCTCAATCTCATACCCTATCCCTCTTCCCAGAAATCTGCATGTTCATGTTCCCACAGCCAATCCTGTCCACCCATAAAATTTAGTCTATTTCCCCCTCTCAGTGAGATCCTTTCTTCCCTCCAGTCCCCCAAGTTCCTTCCTCTTTTCCCAGCATTTCTGGGTCTACACACTGTAAATGGTTATCATTTATTTAATGGCTGATATCTAGACATAAACAAATATACAACATGTTTATATGTCTGTGACTGGGTTATGTCACTGATAATATTTTTTCTACATAGAACTTTCTGTGTATATTTGTACCAATCTTTTAACTCTGATATTTGATTTTTTAATATGAAGTCTATTAAATTTTTTATAACAGATGCCCCATATTTTTTTTAAAAAAAAGTGTCAGCTAAGACACATATGGCCCTTGTTCCTTAATATCTCTGGTCTTTTATATATTTTGTGTAATAATTCTCTATATGATGTGAAGGTGGTATAAATCTTTCCCCATTCTGTTGGGTTCTTGAGCCTTTCCTTTTCCTAGACAGAAAAGATCACATTCATTTTGTGTCATATAAACTTTAGGTTTGAAATAATAAAAAATAAAGATCTTCCTGTTTTGCTGGCCATAGTGAAATCAAGAAGAACTTACCCTTAACACCATTTTTTTTTTCTGATTGCTATGCTTTCTGCTAACTATCTATGAGTTATGCTAGAAATATACTCATAATTGCTTCTCATAGGTTATAGGAACAAAAGAATGGTAGTTACAGTGATATTAGGAGCTGAGATTGACTTAAACAAATCACAGCTTTAATAGACATTCAATGTCCAAAATAATTATATCAAATGGATTTTGACATGACCATTGTCAAGATGCACAGATTCATTTCTATAACCTTCCTAGTCTGACATCTATTTCAGTTTTTTTTCCCCCAGAATAGGGCATTGGATTTCTTTTTTTATTGTATTTCTTTTTTTTCCTTCTTTATTTTGTATTTATGAAAAAAAACAGTAAAATGAATTTAAAATGCAGAAAAGTTAACAATAACTATAAAGAGGATAAGAATCATAAGCATGGCTTATCAAGGGTGGTAATGCAAATAAGATTGCTACACATATATTTACTTTGTGTTCAGCTTTCCCTCTGAATTTTTTTTTCCATCCCTGTATATCCTTATTCAAGGTCCCTTCTCCCTCCCACCACATCTGGTCATTTTTCTTCTCTGCAACTCCCCATCCCCTCCCTGGGCAGGGAGCAGACAGGACTGTCTATTTCAGTTTTAATGACTACGTTTAGAGACTTCATTTACAATAAACAAAGTTAAATTTTCTTTATGACTAACTCACTAGTGTACATCACTATTTTCTATATAAATATATTAAGCATAACACCTGATTTTGTATATAGATGAACGTATCTTATAAAAATTTTGTACTTAAGGAGAAAGAAATTATGTGGTGTTTTTTATTCTTAACACTGTCTTTATCTAGAATTATGGTCACAGTCAAAAATGTCTGCAGAACTTAATTGAAAATCAAAATCCACCCGGAAAATAATTATTAGTCAATAGTAAAATTTTAAATTTTGTTTTTTCTAGTACTTACAGACAAACATTTGTAATTGCTGTCTGCTTATCACAGATGCCCCATATTTTAAAAAACAGCCTTAGAGTAAAACACAGATGGCCCTTGTTCCTTAAAATCTCTGGTCTTTTTCCTCTTCACTGACCACATAGCCAATATGCACAAATTACAAAGCCAAGACTTAGCCTTTTTTTCAATTAGTCTTGGGTAACAATAAATCAAAGATCCATTTCTGGAAATGGCAAACTTTACACAAACAAAGCTATGGAGATCAGATAGACATCTGTTTTATGAAAGAATAAAGCTAATGGGCCTGAGTTATGAATTAAAGTATAATTTTATTCATTCTCATGGGTCAAAAGCTTATTGAGTTAACTCTTCATTCTTGTGAAGACTTTTTTAATGCTAGAAATACATGATTCTGAAGATTTGAGGTTAAGCATTGTAACAAATATTCTATGACAAAATGCTAGTTTATTTGCAGAAACAGGCAATAGGCAGATTGCAATATTTGAATGTTACCTAAATATAGTAGGTATGCAGTTATAAGTATTGCACAAATTCTAATTGATCTTATAATAAAAACCTGCAGCTAGATATTGGGGGAAAGCTGAAAGATTAGAGAGACAGAGGAACAAGCCATAGCTAATTCTCACCTAGCCAACTCCTCAGGCTAAAGAAGAAGATAGATCCTGTCTCCACAGATCCACAGATCCTCAGATTGAATGAGTCAAAAGGGAAGAGCAAACTTTCTTTCTTCTCCCACTATTTATAGTCCTTTTTTTTTTTTTTTTTTTGCTAAGGCATATTACTTCCTGGTTCAAACTTCCTAGTGCCGCAATTAAAGTCCTGTGTGTGTTGGGGGGAGAGTTTGCCAAGTACTAAGAGCAGAGGCAGGGGATCCCAAGTGCTGAGATTACAGGTGTGCGCAACCACTGCCTGGCTCTGTTTCTCTTTTGAACTGGATCGGTCTCATGTATCCCAGTGTGGCCATGAACTCACGGAGATCCAGATGCATACCTGCCTCTGTCTTCAGAATGTTAAAGTGAAATATGTGTCACCACTCCATGGTCTGTCACTTGTTCTGCTCTCAGGTCTTCAGGCAAATTTTATTTCTTTAGGAACTACACAATATGTTACCATATATAGGCTTTCTTTTACTAGCTGACACAAAAATGTCTTTGGAGTAAATCCACAACCAAGACAGCTCCTGGAAAGGCCTGACTGGGAGAATGAAGCAATGAAAAAATGACAAACATGCAGGCACACAAAAAATTATAATCATATGGGGTGCACTCATAGATGTAGAAACAGCATCAGGAAGCTCAGTATGACTATTATGTATGGTTAGCAGGATGGAATATTATAAACAGTTGAACTAGAAGGGATGGCTTTTATCCACAAATAAACAAGGAGGCAGGGTTACTACACATTGCTTAACATGGCAGCAGGTTTAACTACCTTGGAACAGTCCCTGTAGAGAAGTAGTCATAAGGCCAGGGAGAAATATACAGTAGATATTTTTCTGAGTATACATTCTACATATGCACATGGACCAGCAAATAAGTTTTATTATCCCTTTGAACCTTACCAGTATCTTTGTGGTGGAGATGGCTTTGTCATTTACTCATGAGTCCTTGACATAGCCAGCTTGGATCATGTCAACATGTCAACAACACACATTCACTCAGGACTTCACATGCTGAAAGCTTCCTTCAGTCTTCATAGAAAAACATTGGTTTTATTTATAATATACACTGATAATAATTCTGAAGACTAGAAACCATTCCAAGATGATAAATTTGTGAAGTTTTGAGAAACAATATTGAGGTTTTCATGCAAAAAAATAAGACCTAATACAGTGCTAAACATTGAGGTGTTTACTTTCACTGGATTAAAAAAATCAGGAGATTAGAGAATTCATTAAAATTGAAGAAAAGGGTAAGATTTATCTATTAGCAATTTTAGTACATGACAATTGAATTTACAATGATATTATTCTATGACTGGATTTAGGGGCATTTCCAGAAAGGGGAGAGTTAGAAACCTAGTGCAATGAAAGCTCTCTAGAGTCTATGAGGATAACCCTAGTGAAGAGTCTTAGTAATGAAGATATGGAGCCGAAATCGTGCATCTTATGTAACCAGCCTAGGCTTATAGTGGAGGGACTGGGAAGCTAACTCAGTCACAAAACTGTCAGCCTATAATTTATCTTGCCTGCAAGGTATGCAGTGATTATGCCACAGAACTTGTGGAAGTAGCCAAACAATGGTCCAACCTGAGATCCACCTAAACAGGAGTCCATACCTGAGGAGCACTACCTGGAGGGCTAGGAACCAGAGGCTAAATAGTCCACAGTATTAGCATATAACCAAATATAGATATTCCTAGACACTAATTCAAGTTTGCTGAACTCTTTCACCATTCCTTAGAGTTAAGTAGTATTAGGCATAGTTTCTGAATTGACAATATATTTAATAGGTTGTTATTTCTTTGTTGTGGGAGTTGAGGTACAGTAATAAATCAAAAATAAATCTAGAATTTTTAATATTGACAACTGGGTTGGTGATGGCAATTCTTACTGCAATAGGCACAAAAAAGAGTAATTTATAGATTATTTTGTATTTAGCTTGGTATATGGAAATCAAGATTTCCAATAACTGTCAGTTAATTGGTATAAATATCTGCATTCTGGAAAACAAATTGGTGAGTTGTTAGCCAATAGCAAACAAAGGTGCGGAGTCAATATTTGAAAAGTAATAAAAAAGGATACATGAAGAAAAAGTTAATGAGTAAAACCAAAAATGATAAACATGAATTTGGAGAAACTTCAATAAATGTTGTATCTAGAGAGTTAATAAAATAATAAGTGAATAAAGTTTAAAGTTTGTTCTTAGGCATTGCTTCTACTAATGTGAATATAACCTGTTGCAGAATATTTGATCACACTGTCTAAAGATGCTTCTGTTTTATCTCACCTGCCTAAGTCACCTTCTGATTGGGCTAGTAAAGATCTAAAGATCTGAAAGGCCAATAGCTAGGCAAGAGAAGATAAGCAAGACTTCCAGGGAGAGAGACAGGAACTTGGAGGAAGAATTTTAGAGGCAGGGGATTTTGCCTGCTAGATATGAAGGAAGTTGGATATATAGTATAGAGGGTAGGTAACAAGCCATATGGCAGAACATAGATGAATATAAATTGCTTAATTTAGATTTTAAAAGCTAGTTGATAACAAGCTTACACTAAGGTCAAGATTTTATATTTAATAGGAGATGCAAGTGTAATTATTCAAGAGCTGGTGTTCCAAAGAAAGACCCATTACAACCTCAAAAGATTTTTATCTATTTGATTCTAAATACATAAAACATCCAATTTATTATAGGTCAATTATAGTCAATGATGCTTTGTAGATTCTTTTCTTAAGTAATTTGTTAAACTAGTTTGTATTATTTTCACTTGTTGAATTAAAATAATTTACTTATTCTTCATTGTTATATGTCAAGCACAGTGAGAATATTTTATTGCTTATCTTACTTAATACTAACAAAATTATCCTATAAAATGAATTTAACGTTCTTTATTTCACAAGTGAACAAGTTGTAGGTTAGAGAAATGAAGTATTTTGACTATTATCATACAACTCAAAAGTAATTCATCTGGACCTTAAATCTGTTATTACTACTTTAGACATTAACAAAAGAAATAAACATTATAAATATTCTTAGCATCTTATTCAAGTTTTCTGATCTCTATCAACATTCCTTTTAGTTAACTAGTATTAGACATCTAAACAGAAGCATTCTTACCATGCATTCACAATATAAAAACACAGAATCAGCTTAAATTAGCCAATGTTTTCTTTTGACAAATAAAATAACTGGGAACTAATCAGTGTTAGTTAAATAATCTAAGCATTAATTCATCTTGCTATAAATGGCAATTCTTAACAAGTGTCCTATTCAAATCAAGTACAAAAAACAGTGTATATAAACAACTGAAAAGTTCACAATTTGTATGTGTGACAATTTCTAAAGAATGTTTTACATTCTTGTTAACATTGTTGACAATGTGTAACACTTTAACAGAATCATGAATAATTTGGAATAAAAACAAATTCTAGGTAACTTCATGTGATATAAAGAAAAACAATTGTAAATGAGCTCATTGATTATTTTCATGCATACTGGCACAGCTAATTCCCCCTTTTTTTCTCCCTCCATGTTATTCCCCCTTTTTTTCTGCCTCCATGTTATTTGTCTCATTCACTCATCTACTTCTCTCATGATTTGTTCCCATCCTTCTTGGTTGCAAAACCTTATGCTCTCAATTAGCTAAGGAGCTCTCTTCTATTTTCTCTTCCCAGGGGACTCTCAGGAGGGGTTGGGAGGGATAAGGGAGGAGGAGCATGGGGACACATGGATAAAAAAGACTTCATTTTATAAATAAATAAAAATACTTATTGTTTGATTACTACACAATTGTTGAAAATAATGAAAAAAATAATTAAGCACTATTGATAGATTTCTAGTTTTTTGACTGATAGTATAATGTCTTTAAATGATTTTTAGCACATTATTAATGTCATAAGGGAAGCAAAAGTTTATGGGTATCACTGTCATAAAACAAATTTACATTGAATTCTGAGTGTTGTTATCAGTGATAATTTACTTAAAGCTGTACTTGTCTGTACTTGAACAATTTTCTAACTGCAGAATAAATATGCACTTTAGAAGTGAAATACAAAATATTCTTCTTTATGGCTCAAACTGAGAAAATATTTTATATTTTAAATTTTTAAAGAATAATTACCCATGTAAGATGGATATTTCAAAAATAATTTGCTTTTTGTTTTATTCTGCAAGGGTATCATGCTAGGTATGGTACCAAAGTCACTCTTGGATGTCTTAGAAGAATAGCAGAAGCAAAATGTCCATAAAAATGATCATTTAATACTTAAACTGTAATCCTCAAAGGTACTGATATTTAAAAATGAATAAGAGGGGAAAAAAGCAATTTTCTAAAATATCAGTTGTTCAATTTGTGCTAGCCTGAAGCCTTTCAAAATTACAAATTCCTCCTTGGTAGAGACTATGAGAAGTTTCCTTGTCTTAGCAAAGCAGGGAGAATGATTTACTCATTATATTTTTCTAACTTCATTATACTCTGATATTTCAAACTCAGTTGTATAAACTGTATTTATAACTTTAAATGTTTCCTTAATCCTATTGTGAAAATTGATAGTCCTTAAACAAAGATCAAAGTTGATACATAATTCATGATTCTTATTTAAATTTGAAAACATTTGTCAAGTATTGGCATGGAAGATTTTTTTCCTTTTAGAGTCAGGCAGGCAGTAGAAATTCCCCCAAATACTTCAAGATCTGAAGATCTGTATGATGTCCAACTAACTCCATCTCACAGGAACTAGACATCCACATCTGCTTTTTTGTCCTCAAAACAAATACAAAACTTAATAGAAACTAGGGATAATAATTGATCATATGCTTGTAAAGGTACATCTATCTACCCATTACTCCTATAACAAAGGCAGATTAGTGACAGAAAACAGAAAATATTATGAATTAGATTTTAAATGACACAAAAGTCTTAAATTGAAAATATACACACCCTTTGGTTTTGTTGAACACTGGAACTGCATAAAACTGCAAACCTACTCATGACAGACAGAGGGAAGAAAGTCAGCAAGGCCTCTCTGGGGAGCATTCCTTACTTCATCCTTATCTTGGGCAAAGAAATCTCTGGAGAGTTCTCTCAATGGAATGAAAGAGGAGCAAAGTGAGATTTTAAGGGTTTATGGCTTGCTTTGTGGGAGAGTTCCACTCTTTGTGATTTGCTTTGAGAATAAGGGATTCTACTAGATAGAATCTGTGTTTTCTTCAGAGGAGAAAGGAGAAAAGCACACAGGAGCAGATAAAAGTCAAGACAAACTTGCTTCTGGTTTTTCTATTCTCCTACTCTATATTGGTTAGCTCACCAGCAACCATGAGAAACAAAAAGAGCATGCTAGTCCATTTTTATAATTTTAGCTCAAGGGAGGAAGTGACTAGTGTCTGTAGCACGGAAACCAAATCAATGTGTGAGCTCCAATCCAGTGAGAGACTCCACTCAAAAGTTAAGGTAGAAAAACAACAAAACAACTGAAGGACTGATGAAGATACCCAACATTGACTTTTGATCTCCAAATGCACAAGCATACCTGTTATGAAAGGTTTTGACTTAGACTTTCCAGTCTCGACTGGAGGTTTGGTCTTTTTAGTTTTGTTTAGCGTCAAATAATCATATATATGTTTATATTATGTTGATTGACTTAGGGTCTAGACATAAAACTTGTTAGTATTTGTTTTTAATCTAACTCATTTGATTTAGCCATGTAGTTTGGTATTTTTTAAGAGTAGTATTTTAGAGGTTTTTTTGTATTTGTTGTATTTTTGTTGTTGTTGTTGTTGTTTTTATGGCTGGTGTCTTTGGTGGCTTTTTGGCATTTGTCTTTGATGTTTGTGTCTACTTTGAGATATTTTTGAGTTTTTTTTTAGCCTGGTAGCCTTGTTTATATTTTTTGTTTGCCTTTGGCCAATTAGCTTTTAATTAAACTTATAGGCAGGACAAATATTTATATTATCAGCATGATTTCACTACACACACACACATACACACACAGAAAGAGAGGCAGAGAGAAAATGAAAACATAAACTTAAAGTCATGTTCCCTATCATATCATGATACAACTCTACATAGCTACTTAGTAAACTCAAGTGTTGTTCCCCTTGAAGAGAGAAAACTTAGCTCAAGAAACCCCACCTTGCATTCTAGTAGCTATTTTATAAAAAGGTAAAATAAAATTTAGCTTCTCATTTCTGGCAAGGGGGTGCTGCCCGGGTCTGGGAGAAGAATAGTCATGCCTGATCAGTCCTGGAAAAATAACATGTTCTAAAAGAATAGACCTAATTGGGGGGCCTCTCCAGTTCTGAGAGAAGAATACCTGCCCAGCTCTGGGATCAGCCAAGACATCAGCCCAGGTCTGGTAAAGAAATAGATTCTCACTTGACTAGTTCTGGGAAAAACCAGCCACCCCAGGTAGGATTCTGGTGGGGTCCATCCAGGTGTAGTCCAATGATACTCTGAGGGAGAAAGACCCTATGCACAAGTAAATCAGTAGCACGTCAGCATCGTATCCCCAAGTAACCAACTTTGTTGTAGCTTTTTCATATAAAAAAAAAAATCTCTTGTAACTAAGGGCACCAGCTACTTCCTGCTCTGTTGTCACAGAAGCTTGAAGTATTATCTCTGCCTGAATTGTATTGTGCTGCCAATAAATCTTGCTGCTTGCGTTCCGGACATTTCTGGCTTTGGAGGTCTCTCTGTGGGTCAAGCTCTGGACACAACACCCCTATGTAGCTATATTCACATTATATAAAATGTTTGTGTTTTATATTATGTATCATATGTTACATATAGAAAACCCATCATGATGCTTACTAGTTCTAAAAATTAAAAATAGTCATTTGGGAAAAAAAAGTACACTAATTGGTTATATCACACAAAACTGTCAGCTGAGATTGGGCGCATTCACAGCAGAAGAATTACCAACGACTGAAAGGCACTTGAAAAAGTACTCAACTTCTATAGCCATCATAGAAATGCAAATCAAAACAACTTTGAGATACCACCTTACACCTGTCAGAATGGCTAAGATAAAAGACACAGATGACAGCCTATGCTCGAGAGGTTGTAGAGAAAGGGAACACTCCTCCATTGTTGATGGAAGTGTAAGCTTGTTCAGCCGCTCTGGAATGCAGTATGACATGCAGTATTTCTGAGTTTTTCTCAGAAAACTGGGAATCAATCCCCCCAAGGATCTAGCAATACCACTTCTTGGTGTATACCCTAAAGATGCACATTCGTACTCCAAAGGCATTAGCTGAACTATGTTCATAGCAGCATTATTCGTAATAACAAGAACCTGGAAATAACCTAGATGCCCCTCAACTGAAGAAAGGATTAACAAAAATGGATGTAAAATCGTACATCTACACAATGGAGTACTACTCAGCAGCAAGAAAAAGTGATATCCTAAAATTTGTGGGCAAATGGATTCATCCTCCTGAGCGAGGTATCACAAACTCAGAAAGTAAGCAGGGGATGTACTCACTTATTAATGAACTCTAAACAAAAAAGAAAAAAGCAAAGCATATCCAAGATGTAAACCACAACCACTGAATAGTTGGGGATCTATTAGACTGCCACTTTAGATCCCACTCCCTCTAGAGGAACATCTGACTCAGTCTTGATGTTGGGTGAGGAAACTGGATCTGCCAGGAGTGGATGCTGAACTAAGCCATATTGGGACCTTGGGACCTCCTGCCCTTGCTGGGGAGGAGATGGGGAGATGTGGAGAAGAGAGAGTGACTGGAGGATAGAAAATGTGACTTTATTCATAATAATAAAAAAAGTTAAAAAAACAAAGCTGTCAGCCCTGAAAACATACATATGAATGATGACATAATACATACTTTGCAGGTTATTTTTATGAATATATATGTATTTACATATAATGTATGCAATACAAATTAATTATAAAAAGCCATGAATTTTAAAACTAGCAAGGAGGGGTGTATGGGAAAGCTTGGAGGGTAAAAAGGGAAAGGAGAATTGATATTACAGTTTCTGAAAGAAAATAAAAAATGTCAGTGTCATAGTTAGGACATTTATTGATATAATAAACCCTATTACAAAATAATCATCTCAGCCTATTGAGCCATTTGTTGGCTCCAAAGCTCAACATTTTCACCCTTGGCTTGCAAAAGTACCCATGTAGTTTGTAATATAACATGTTGTATAACTTCACCTTCCAAAATTAATATTTTAGTTATTATATTTGTACAAATTAAGTCTTCAAGATTAAATTTCTCCTGTGGGTCAAATACAGTCATTTGACTAGGTGATTAATTGTTGTTATTGTGCTTGGATACAAGGAACTGCCTGAAGCTCTAGCTAGTAATATCCTCTAAATCTATTGATTAGCTATTTACTTGTCTTGGCAACCAAGAAACTCAATTTCAATCATTTGCCTGTTGGCTTAAAGATATTTTCCTTAATAAAATGTGTTTAACTTCATTATTCTGGTGATTTATTAAAGTTTCAGAAAATTCTAAATAAAAATACACAGAAATGAGGGACCAAAAAAGGTATTTCGAAGTCTTCATCGTGTTCTTTGTATCAAGAAAAATAACTCAGTACTGTACAAAGGATGAACTAAATTGGCATCCTGCCATTTTTAATGCACTTCTGTATTAGGCTGACCCTATCTGTACACATTGATTTGAACATTGTGCTATGTGTTCTTTACAAATGGCTCCGAATAAATGACCCTGCTGTGCAACTGCCATTACAAGACAATTTGACTAGGGCTTCCAGGTCTTTAGTTGTTGAAAGAGGGAGATTATCCAGAACTAATAAGGTAGCAATGATATTCAGTAGATGATAATAAAAAGGCAAAGAAAAAAGTAAGGAAGAAGAAGAATAGGTAATATATTTATTAAATCCTCCTCTTCCTAAGGAAAAATTGATTTAGAACTACAAAATACTTTCTTAGACCATTGCTGTAGAAGGTGTTACAGTGAAATATGTGTGTGTGTGTGTGTGTGTGCTTATACGTATATATTTATATGTATATATATAATTAAAGCTGAGGAATTACTTTTATGCCTAATAAGAAATACTAAAGAATGATACACATAAGTGTCTTGGATCAAATGTGTATCTAAATGGAATGGATAGAGTTTCTGAAATTTGTAATGTCTGCTTTGTACCAAAATGGTGAGGCCTAAATCCCACAGCCCAGCTAGGTCACAAGGCACCAAACGTGCTTGCTTGCTGTGAGATAGTATGCACCATGTGCTTGCCAGGAAAAATTGTATCCTTTGGGTTTGCATGTCACTGTATTACTAATGAGAGGCAATGTCTTCCTCTAAATTCTACACTGAAGCAATCAATATACTTTTCAAAACATATAAGCACTTGCATAGCACTGATTTGAGTGCATAGTGAAAACTGGACTTTAGAAATATGAGACATAAACAATGATATAAATTGCATATTCTGACGTTTTCTTATTTGCAAGTTTTGGGATGTACTGCATTGAACAAGCTTAATAAAGAAGGGAAAGAAGCCAAACCTAAGGACTATAAAATGTCTCTAATTGCCTAATTGTTTTGTTTATAAAAGTAATAATGCTATCATTAAAAAAATCAACTCACTATTTTATTTAGTGTAATATGTTCTCATCTATATCTTAGAGCTATATACTACCATCTAGGGCTAAAATATATGAAGTGTTCCACTCTCAGAACCAGTATATTCAGAGAACCTAATGCCATCTTATGCTGAGTGATTTAAGTTAGAATGCTAAATAAGTTTTTCCAAAAACACAACTTCTGGGATATTTCAGTGTTCCCTAATTACTATCAGAGGCTCCTGTGGTAGGACACATGACTCCAGGTAATTGTAATGTGTGTCCTGTGCCATGACCAAGTGTTTCCCACCTCATTTTTGAACATTATGGCTTTGGGAAAGTTAGCCTATAGTAGCTGTTGACACTTCAAGTTTGAAAGGACAATACAGTAGGATAACTTTTATCTCACATGATAAATTATCTCTACTACCTTCTTGCTCATGCCCATTTTAAAATTCACATTAAATCAAGCACTTTCTACTAAAATCTATTTGGGATGTACTGACCCTTCCTTTTTCCATCTCCATATGACATGCTTAACTATTGACATCTTTCTTCTGAAATACTGTAATATTCATTCTCCTTATCATTGTCCTATGCCGTCCTTTCCAAACTGTTTCTCAGGTAATAAACAAAGTGACCAATTAAAAACATAAATTCATGTCATTACTATAAATGAAAACTTTCAGTAAGCATTCAGTGTTCTAAACTTGTGTAGGAGAAAGTTCATTACTTTTTGTATAACTGTTATATAATACATGTTCACTATCTAACAAAGGTCTCTTTCAATCCTTAAAAAAAAATCTCACAAACTTTTTTCCTGCTTTTCTATTTAACCATTTTTCTCAGTTTCTAATATTAATGTTTCTATTTTTCCATCTGTCTTGAAACAATCACTGGGATTGGTTCTAATATAAATTATCAACTTCTATAATATTTTATGCTACCATGAACATGTATTGCATAATATTGATTTTGTCACTACTTTTTACAGAGGTTGTTTATTACTTACCTTCACATTAATAAGTTTCTGAGACCAAAAACAGAGTTTTCTGGCTCTAGGATAAACTCATAATTAAAAACTGTGCCAAGTATATTGTAGTAGCTAGGTAATAAAGGATGAAGGAATGAATCACAATACTTTGGTTGTTAGAGGGTTCTCATGGCAAGACTATCATTTAAGTTTACACGAGACCTTTGTTGGATAGTGAACATGTATTATAATGCATCTGTGAATAATCTACAGATTCCAGGCTTTTACTCTAGACACCCAATTGAAAATTCTTAATATCATGGGTTTTCTGAGTTAGAAAAACTTTATTTGAATGGTAGAAGTATACCTGGTAGAGCACAAACTGAGACATTACTACAAATGTGTCATCTGTGACCTGTGATCAGTGATCTGTAAGCTATCTACTCAGTTGCTTAACCTAAAACATAAAATGCAAAACAACAATATCAGTATCATAGTAACAATGAGATAATTAAGGTTGAAAGAAGAAATAAGAATGGATTTGGAATTTTAATAACAGTTTAGATCAAATAGCAAATAGCATAACATTTTAATAAAAGAGTAACATCATAGAAGCCTATAGTATGCCTGAAGTCATCCATTATACTACTTACCAGCCTACTGTTGACACTTACACATATGCAAACTGTAACATCTACTATTGACTCCAAGTTGTGGAGCATTGTGTTACTTTAACTCTAAATCCAATATGTTACTCATCTCTGTTCAGCAATCACCAAGCAATTCTTGGTTTTTCTCATGACTGGGGAAGCAATTTGGTTCCTAAATTAAAATAGCAACAATCACACCTTTGTTCATGCATAAGAACAAAACAGTATACAGACCACACAGCTGGCACCAATTAACTCTGATTAAAAATATTAAAGTTGATTTGGCACTGGAGCTTTTATTCCCAACCATTATGCTCAGCACTCTACCACTCAGCCATCTTTCATTTACATCAATTGAAAACTCATATAGAAGTGATTAGGTAAGCAACAATCTAATAAAATGCAAATAAAATACTAAGAATTCATGCCTTCCTTTGTTTGTTTCCTTCTTTTGTTTTATTTGGTCTAGTTTTTTCTATTTGTTTGTTTTACTTCATTTCTACCTATACTGTAGCCAAATGAAACCATTTAAAAGGTTAAAGATGATTTTAGGTTTTTTTATGTTATTAAAAACTCATTTAATTTGACTAAGTCTAAGGTATCAACATACCCATCCACTAACAGTGTAAAAGAATCATATTTATTCAATATCAAGATCATTAGAAGCAACAGGAGATTATTTCAAAGTGCAAAACAGCACAATTTTAGTTTATAGCCTATTTAAACATGAACAGAACAGGAAGTTTGCTAGAGAATTTTTCTTTTGTAAAAATCCCCTAAATATGTACACACCTGCTTGAAGCTAATAATAGCATTGGCTTTCTTAATTACAAAATGGTAATAGGCAACTTCTCATACCAAAAACATTATAAGGATAGCTAGATACATATTTTTCAGGCATTATTTAATAATACACATTTTTAATTTTAATTCAAATATTTTTTTACAATGATGTAATTTTAGCATAAAATAAAATTATCAGAGATTTGTGTAAGAAAAAGGATTTCTTTTTGGCATTAGACTTCCTTTCATACTGTTCTTTTTTCTTCTTATTTCTTTATATGTCAATATCTATTACTATGTAAAAGATGCATTTGTATTAAAATTTCTGTATAAAGGTATAGCATTGAGGATATCCTAAAGGGAGAAGCTTGATAAACATGGCTTCAAATTTAACAACAGTTGTAGTTAGATTATTCTTATGTATGCATATTAAATAATGAATATAACTATTCTCTGTGTCTTCTTTCTCTAAAATACATGAAATATAAAAAATAAAATCTAAGGCACCTCAAGCCAGGTTAAGCTCAGATACAAATGAAGAAAAGACACTAGGTCACAGTTAATGCCCATGAGTGCACTATGGCCACCACAAATTCCTGCTAAGCAACAATTCTACAGTCAAATCAGAAGTGTTCATTTTGTGTATGTATGTTTTGAATCACTTTATTCACCCATCATCTTTCAATGAAATAAGAATGCTTTTGCTTAAAATCCACTAATGAGTGAACACATCCCCTGCTTATCCTTCTGGGTTTGTGAGTCCTAGCTCTGGAGGATATTCTCCAAATCCATCCATTTGCCTGAAAATTTTAGGATATCATTTTTTCTTACTGCTGAGTAGTACTCCATTGTGTAGATATACCACAGTTTGCTACTCCATTCTTCAGTAAAGGGGCATCTAGGTTGTTTCCAGATTCTTGCTATTATAAATAATGCTGCTATGAACATAGTTGAGCTAGTGCTTTTGTGGTGTGAAAGTGCATCTCTAGGGTATATGCCCAAGAGTGGTATTGCTGGATCCTTGGAGAGATTGATTCCCAGTTTTCTGAGAAACCGCCATACTGCATTCCAGAGTGGCTGAATAAACTTACACTCCCACCATCAATGGAGGAGTGTTCCCCTGCACTGCATCCTCTCTAGCATAGGCTATCATCTGTGTTTTTGATCTTTGCCATTCTGACAGATGTAAGGTGGTATCTCAAAATTGTTTTGACTTGCATTTCTTTGATTGATGAAGATGTTGAGCAATTTTTCAAGTGCCATTCACCCACTTGTAAGTCTTCTGTTCAGAATTCTCATTTTAATTCTGAACCGCATTTTTTAGAGTTGATCAGGATTTAGGGCTCTAGTTTCTTGAATTCTTTATATATTTTAGAGATCAGTCCTTTGTCACTTGTAGGGTTGTTGAAAATCATTTCTCATTCTGTAGGCTGTTGTTTTGTTTTATTGATTGTGTCCTTGGCCTTACAGAAGCTTCTCAGTTTCAGCAGGTCCCACTTATTGGTTGTTGTTCTTAGTTTCTGTGCTACTCGTGTTATATTTAGGAAATGGCCACCTGTGCCAATGCATTGTAGGGTATTTCCCATTTTTCAATCAAGTTCAGTGTAGCTGAATTTATGTTGAGGTCTTTGATCCACTTGAATTTGAATTTTTTGCAGGGTTATAGGTTTGGATCTGTTTGCATTTTTCTACACACTACCATCCAGTTATGCCAATACCATTTATTGAAGACACTACATTTTTTCCATTGAATATTTTTGGCCTCTTTGACATTAACCTACACACCTATGAAAAAATATTTCTATTTAAAAGTTTAAGCAATAGAACTTATCTCTTTTACAATTTGTAGTTCATTTAATCATACAGCTATATGTATCTGAATTATGAGCATATGGTTGAGAAGCCCTTAAATAAATTTTCTTATACAAATATCACAGAGACCCTAATGAGTCTTAATGACATACATCAGTCATTGGTTTATGTCCTTTTAAGGCACAAGTTATACTGCTCAATTTCCCATTTTACAATAAATTTTTCTGTTTTGTATCTTAAAATGCCAATTAAAAAGAAAGTATATCAAATACTTAAAAGAGTAAGCCATTTATTATTAGTAAGTATTATGCAGTGTATGGCATTGAATGCACTATGCTTTTTTCTAGAACTGGCTGCACAATAGTTTTGTGGAGATCAACATAAGCACTCACTAGTGAATAACAAGATGTGCTTGGTTGCTATGATGATGGTTGATAGCACTGAGGCCAAGCTATAATCTTAGCTAGCAAGTTCATAAATGTCAGCATCACTGGCCAATAAATTCTAAGAGCATACATAATTTAAGCATATGCATCTGTTTATACTTACATGAACATGTAAGAAGGTTACAAATCCAAAATTTTTTATCACACTTTCCAAACATATCTGCACATCTAATAAAATAAAAACATACGTCAAATCTGTACTGTAATGCAAACTTTTTATTTTATATTCTATAACATTCACAACTTTATCTAAGCATAATTGAAAATTAAAGGACGAATCCTCCAATTATATTCACAAAATTATATCAGAAAACCAAGGCTACTGTCAGCAAAAAGAGTAGGTGAGAAACTGTACTTTAATTGTGAATTTAAATCACTAGCATAAGTCATTCTCCTCCCAGGTCAAACTGAGACTACCTGTTCTTCCTGAATAATTTAGGAATATCTGCACCAGAATACACCGTGAACATGGCTGCTTACATTGAACAAAGATATTAAGGTATATCATGTGTGACACTCTGGGTTCAATCTCAAGAATGGAGAGACAAGGCAGCATTGGTCTGTGTTTCCTTTCTGTTCTACCCTGAGAAAGTTATTTCACTTTTCTAGGTTGCAGGGAAATGGGGACACCAATTGTAATATCCATTCAGTAGTCATTATGAAGTTAGATGATTATACATAAACACTTCATATATGAACAATACTTCCTAAATATGTTACTAGCAATATTTATTATTAATAAAAAACATTTCTAGGGCCAGTTGACAGGGAAAAGAAGAATGCATTCGGGATGAATAAACTAGTAAAGAGATCATGTTAACAGAGAAAATAGACTTATCTAATTGAGAGAAAAGTCAAAAAAGTCTTAGGAACTAGGGTGAGCCAGTCAGAAAGGACACAAGTTATAAAAAGGATCTACAGTTCTGTTAGGCTATGTGTGTTTGCTAATTGTTGCTTATTGAAGTTAGACTTTTTTCTTCCTCTGAATAGGGCAAATGAAAACTATCATTTTTTGATGATTATAATGAAAAAAAAATGAATCCACTGGTCTTGAAAAACATATTCCTTCATGGCAGATTAATTTGTATCTCAGAAATGCTCACAAAGGACTTTAAATTGGATGTATCTTTCTTTTGTATTCTTGTTTTGCTCTTGTATATTACATCCTGTCTGCAGTTTCCCCTACCTTCTTTCTTCCCAGTCCCACCTATATACATTCTTCCTCAATTTCCCTTCAAACAATATAAAAGGCAGACCTCTTTAGGATATCAACCAAACATAGTATATCAAATTACAATAAGACTAGGCACCTCCTCATATGGACACTGAAACCCAGTGGAGGACAGGAGTTCCAAAAGCAGACAAAGAGTCAGTGATTGCTTCCTAACCACCAGGATTTATAGTCATGCTATGCATATATGCATAAAGTTTAGGTCAGAAACATGCAGGCTCCATCACTGGAAGCATTGTAGTATCCACTCGGGACAAGAGCCCCATGAGAAACCCACAGAATCAATTGACCTGGGCCCATAGAGAATCACAGAGCATGTATTTTTTTAAAAAAATCAAATGCTCCAAGCGAATGGATATAAGAGAGTAAACCCATCAAAAATGTTTTTAAGGAAGTGAAACTCATTCTGGCTAGTTCATGTCAGATTTTTTTTATATTACTACAATGAAGGTAAACTTACCAAACTTTTTAGTGCTACTAGATGTACTTTATGCTTTTAATATGTTTTACACTCCAAATAAGGTCAAAACTAAAGTGCTATTTATGCAGTTAAAGCTTTTGTTAGCTTCATAAAATATGTCATGATGTCAGAATTGGAGGTAATGGGAACATAATGACACAGTCTTTCCAACAGTGACAAAAGGCAAGAGAAAGTATTATTGTATTAATTAATAAATTATAGACTATATCAAATGTACATCACTTAACTCTAGGCTAGAAATTACAGGCTGTTCAGCTACAAGCCACGGGATTTCAGACCATTAAAATGTATTGTGCCTGCAGGGAGAAGTTTTTTCACTTTAGAAATTGTCTGGTGTCTGAACAGACTTGTCTATGAAGTTGCTAATCACCTTCAACTCACTAAATTTTAATTATCAATACATCAAACTATTTTATACGTTTCCAATTTTGCTGCAATGTTACAATCTGCATGCCATAACATAGACAGTTATTATTTACTCACAGGATAATGGGCTACTACTATATGACATGACATGTAGTGATTAAACTTCCTAAAATGACTTCAACCTTCAAAAGCAGCTTTTGCAATATTAAAAAAAAAAAAAAAAAAAAAAGCCTAATGCAGTTACTAAGAAAATGTGTTCAGACACAGCGCTATGGAATACCTGGTAAATATTTTAATGGTTCCTCAATGAATCACTAATTGTAGAGGGGCAGAGGAAATTCAAGGCATGACTGAACAGTGCAAAATTCTCTATCCCTTCCACCTAAGAAGGAAAACAAAGAAACAGATGAGTTTGAGTTTGAGAGCTTGTACTTTGTGTGGTTTTTTCTCTCTATACCTCCATTCTCTAGGTGTAGCATTAAAGTACCATGTTTCTGCTGCCTGTATATGTATAACTCATGTTGCCATACCATTTCCAACCCATCACTCTTTACAGCCATTTGTTTTTTCTCTTCCTAATCTCAAACATTCAATGTATCTCCTGACACAACTACCTTTTTTTATTCACTCAAACCTAGCCTATTTACAAGGTTGGTCTTACACAAGCTTCAACCATAATATAACAAAAACAATTCTGTTTTGATATATTTTATTAACTAATGAGCATTTTAGTAAAATTTGCACTGGGAATCTATTTTTACATTTGTAATTATTATTAAATTTTATCAACTCTCATAAGATTACATATATATGTAAAATATCAAGTCAAGAGGAAAATATTCAAATATTGTTGTGTGCCATTATTGTGTAAGTGGCATAGTCATGGTCCCTGCCTTCATGGAAGCTATCAATACATAAATCAGACATCACTAACCAAAAACTGTATGATCATGGCACTCATCGAAAAATATTTGGAATGTCAGAAGTTTAAATGAAAAACTGTAAATAGTTGTAAAGAGTACTAGTAATTAATTCAGTGAAATGGATCCTATCATGTATTTAGTCCTCAAAAAAAAAAAACCCATTTGATCAGAATAATAATTAGAAACTTGAATCATCCTTATAGTTCCGTATGTAACCTAGCTACTTGGGAGGCTTAAGCAAATGAAGAGAAAGTGCAAGGTCATTATATATCAGAGTGAATTTAAATGAAAATTGATCAAATTAGTTGAGGCACTGTCTCAAATAGCAAACAGTAAAATGAGGGCTGGGATGTAGCTCATTGGAAGTGGATTTACATAGCATGTTAAGCTCTAGGCTCTATTTCTAGTACCATGATAGAAATGAGTTCTCAGCATTGAATCATCTAAGATGTGGAATAAGTGAGATCAATCAAGGAAGAAACGTAAGAGAAACAGAATATGTGAATGCATTAAAATTAGCGTTCATGTATAATGCAAATCTGAGGTGTTTTGAAAAGGAATGCCACATGTTTTATTTCTCTTGTGAAGGGGGTAGACATAGCATAATCTCTTTGTAAATTTCCTAGTGGCTATATCTTTGTCATATTCTCAGTCTTTAGTATTTGAATCTAGCAAATGTGTTTGTTCAATAATGCATCTCAGTCTTGCCCAGCTCAGGGGTACTCAACAACATCTCTAGCCCATGCAGTGGCCCAGGGAGGCCTTTATGATCTTAAACTAGTGCTTCATTACTTTTGATCGTTTCTCTCCTTCTCCTTGATCTTTTGTTCATGTGTCACTACTCTCCTTATTGTTTTTTGACAGACTCAGATACAATTTCATGATAGAATTTGGCATGAATAGTCTCTATGGCCTGAGATCCGCATCTTTAAAATCTACATTTATCTAGCACTCTTCTCCTTCAATCAATTATGCTCAATTGTCATTCCATCTGCCTAAAATTGCAGCAATCATAACTTCACTAACCACTTCTGCTTTTAATTTCTATACCACTTCAATATTCATTTATTCTAGCTATCAAATACTGCTAGTAAGGAATTTAATAAAATAATAATTGAGTGCATGAATAAATTAGATGGAAAGGATTAATCAGTGAGGGATATTGAAGGTTATAAGCCCGTCCATGTCACATGAACTGCAGTAAAAATGTAAAAGTTATCTAAGTGCTAGTAAACAAATTAAAGTAATTTCAGAGCAGGACCTTTAGAAAACTAGTGAAGTCTCTGTATGTCTTGCCTACACAGATATAGTATATGTATGCTTCAGATGGGCACAAAGGCAACTGAGTTTGAAACTGGTGCTCATTGTTATTGTAGTGATACTCTTGTTTCAAAGATCTACTTCAGCAATTAGAGAAACTAATTCCTGAAGATTATGTCCAACTTAGAAATTAAAAATCATTCAGTAAATACATTATAGTGTCTGTCTCAGAGCTTTGAACATTGCCAAAATTGGATTCTTTCTTCACATTTACTTTAAAATGAGCATTCATGTAGGTGCTGGGCTACTAAAAAGTTACTTAGCTTAAAGAATTATAGGAAGCAAGAAAATATTTCCTAAATCCTATATTTTTGTACAATTATATGATGAGTATTAAATTATAAACAATAATACATGTTCATTCTTCTAGTAAACGTGAAACTCAGACAACTAGCCCTAATTTTTCCTTGAAGTTGATGTAGTTAGGAAAGTTTTCTTTTTTTAAATTGCAAATTATACTCAATTTTCAAATCAATAAGAGAAAGTTTTTTAATATAATCCAAATTCAATTTAGAGGCTATTTACATACCCATCACTTCTTTTTAAATTTAGTGGTTACCAATCCAGAGTTTTAAAGAGGAATTGCAGAGAGTGGGTGTCAAATAATAATGAATGTCTTCATTTTATCCATGTTTTTGATGAAAATGGATAATTACCAGCTTCCTTATAAAATAAACCCCTTATGTAGTCTGGGTTTACTTCTAATTTTAATGTCAACCTTAGCTATAAAGGTAGATTCTTTATTAAGATGGAAAAACAATCAAGTGTAAAATTCAGTAGCTCATTTTGACTTGAGTTTACAATCACCAATATTATCTTAATTGCCATTCTCATTTTTTTAAAATTCAGTAAATTTGTTATCTAGAGAAACAACACTATGTTCTATTAAAACTTAATTGCATAAGTCTGTAAGAAATATTTTTTGAATCTGTAATGTTTGGTTTAAATTAGCCAGGTAAAGGGTGAGCTAGAAGCATGCAATTTAATCCTAAAAACCAAGATAAAAATGAATTGCACACACCTAGGGTGAGAAAACAAATACTAAATAACTCTTTTTCAGCACAATGAGACACTTAATCTCAACATGGTTATTGAAAAGTTCGCCTGCTGAGAAGTCTCTGTTAAGAAATGAGCTGGACTAAAATTAAATGATATGTCTCACAGTAACTAATTGTAATTTCAATTGATTCAAAATGAGAATACAAAGACATATTATATTTTACAAGAATAAAATTAAGTTATTGATATTTGAAAATAAGGATAATTCTGATCCCAGATAGATACAATTTGAATCTAATGAACCAGATGCTATACAGGTGGTCTTTTTCCATTTACTTCGTGCCCCGAGAAATATAACTGTGATCTACAAACCTAGGCCAAGCAACTCTTTTACAGATAAAGTCTCTGTGGTATAAATTCAAGATGACTATAAAAACTGGTAAGAAAATAAACCTGTAGTTATTTTTAAAAATTTCCAAGTTCATTTATTTTTATTCAACAAGATGAATTTTAAAAAAGCAGCATATTTTACTCAATTTGCAAAGCTATCCAGAATTGGGACTCCACAACCTTTACAAAAATAAGACTTATTTTAATTAATTGTGTATATGTGTGGGGTGAGGTGTGAATATGTGCAGCTGAGTTCTGGTTCCCACAAAAATCTAAAGAGGGCATTATATACCCAGGAGCTAGAGTTATGGACAAACAAGTTAAATGCTGGGATCCAAATCTTCTCATGAAAAACACACTCAAAGTCATTTCTCTTGGTTCTCCATATCCTTCTTAATGGCTGATTCTTAAAGGGATACTGCTTAGAAAATTTTCGGAATTTTTAATAGGATAGTTCAAAATACCTTTAGAACACATACACACACAGAGAGAGAGAGAGAGAGAGAGAGAGAGAGAGAGAGAGAGAGAGAGAGAGAGAAATTTGTGTATATTGTATATTTCATAAAAATCAGTCTGGAATAACAGAAGACAGACTCATCCAGTCAAGATATGAAGGTCAGAGAGTGATGACCCATGCCTTTAATCCCATCACTCAGGAAACAGAGATCCTTGTGGCAGGCATGCAGTAGTACCTCACACCTTTAATCCTAACTTTAGGATTATAATACACAGTTTAACCAAGACGTAAAATAGGTGGGTAAAAAAAAAATATAAGGCAGGAGAAGACAGAAATTTATCATTCTGTAGAAGCCACCTGTAAGGCTAAGGACCTATGAAGGAATGTAACACTTATCCTGTTTGCCAGAGAAGTTGGTTGGGTGAAAATTGACTATGGCTTGTTTCCTCTATCTAATATTTCAGACTAATTTTATTAAACATACAGTATATCATCACACTTGTTAGCCTATTTTGTATAATTCATGAGTGTCAGTGTTATAGAAAGAGGCAGAATACTTTCCAGAGAAATGGGAAAGGTACAAATCTCTATTAGGCTTCTCTCAGTGTTCTAAGAAACACTGACTTCTATATTATAGGGATTCTATAGAAGGAGGATTTAATTTGAAGCAGACACAGGGTATAGTACACAGCATTAGTACAGGATATAAGGTTGTCTGCTATATTTCTACTCTAGAATGACATTACTATTTTATTATTGGATTTCTAAATAAAATTTCAGGCTATCTTAAAGACTCTGGAGGCATATGTTAATGAAAGTGGGGAAATACCCATTTAAAGGTGCCCATGAGGAACATTGGTATGCTAAATGCTTCCTTTCTTTCACATGTAAATTTGCTTCCACATGTATAGGAAGACACTAGAAACAATTGGGTAAGAAAATAAAGAAAACACTAACATCAGAATATGTGTTTTTTGGTTTTGCTTCGATCTCTGTGATGCTTTTGGAGTTTGCATTCATGTTCTTCAATTATATTTACTTATTCCAAGATAACCAAACAAATAGAATAAAAATAAAGACTGATGCAATCTTTGTAACTTGTTTAAGATATCTTATCTTTGAGTCTAGCCATAGGAAGTATCCTTCAATATAATATTAATTCATTAAAAAGTGACAGAATGCAATGTCTACTATAAACCTCTTGTCTAATGTTTGACTGGATGGTATATGCTTTTACTCCAACTTTACTACTCTATATGATACAGTTCAAGATTTCCACCTGCTAAACATAAAAGGCCATTGGAAAGATGCTTCTGCTTTCCCAGACAATGAGAATTATTTTATATTTCAGCAGCCAAGTCACCCATTTAAGAAGAAGGAGGAGGAAGAGGCAGAAGAAGAGGAGGAGGAGAAGAAGAAGGCAATGACTAAAGATATAATAGCAAACTAATGATAAAAAAGGTACATAATTTATATATACATATGTTTGTGTATCATGACTTTTTTGCTTGCATATACATATGGGGACCATGTATGTAAGTGTTACCAATGGAGTCTGTAAAAGAAAGGTAAATTCCTTGGAACTGGAAACACAGATGGCTGTGAGTCACCATAAAGTGTTAAGCCTTCAACTCAGTCCTATGCAAGTGCAGTAACTACTGAGATCTGTCCCTTCAGCCTTGAGTCTAGAGTATTTGATGTTTCTAGACTACTAATTTCTGTTGGAACAAAGTAGGGGACTCAGAAATAATTGGAGAAGAAGGGAGATGAGTAGAAATGATATAAATATGGCTTTTATATGGGAAATCCCTTAAAATACATTTAAATAAGACAGTTTAGAGCTGTTAAAGAGCCATAGAGTTAGTATAAATGAGGAAGGAAAGCTGTCAAAAGGAAGGAGTAGATTTAAATCCACTGGGAATTTGTAGAGCTCTTTCTTGAAAACTATTTTCAACAACATATTTCTTGTACTATAATTTATTTATTTACTCATTTTTTGCATTTTTATTTTTTTTACTGTTTAACAGGAGTAATAACAGTTATTTTGTACCTCATGAATAATAGGTTTCTTTCCCTAACCCTAACCCACATGAGCATAGTGGTTTTTTATTTTATTTATTTTATTATGAATAAAGTCATATTTTTTATATGTGTACATCCTTGTTCAAGCTCCCTTCCCCTCCCACCCCTTCCAGTCACTCTCTCTTCTCCCCATCACTTTATCTCCTCCCCAGCAAGGGTAGGAGATCCCAAGGACCCAATATAGCTTACTTCAGCATCCACTCCTGGCAGATCCAGTTTCTTCACCCCAACATCAAGACTGGATCAGTTGTTCTATCATTTATAATCAAGCTTCCTTTTAGAAAATAAAAGTACAGACACTGGACATGGACAGATTACAAGTAGACCATTGACTATTAGTGACAGCAATAACATAGAATTAGCAAAGACTACTTAGGAAACTTCTTTCTTTTCTTCATTTTAAAACTTTTAAATTTTGTAGAGGTGCTAATTAAAATATATTACATCACTTTCTTCCTTCTTCCAGACACTCCCAAGTCTACCACCTCCCACTTCTCCTATGTGCCTCCCTCTCAAATGTATACCCTCTTTCCCCCACTAAGTACTACTGTTAAACATACACACATGCTTGTGTAAATATATATATATCCCCCTCTAGAAGTCATCATGCCTGTATTTACTTGTTCAGAGAGGTGACCTCATGAAATTTTTCCCTTTCCCCTTGTTTTTTAAATTGCCTTTTGTCAGACCTTGTTTATGCAGCCATTTTACTTACTTTTAATATTTACTTATTTTACACCTTGATAACTGTTTCCCTTATTTCCTTTCCTTCTAGTCCCCCCCCCACCTTCCATCTGCTAACCATCTACTCCCCATTCATTTCTATTTATAAACATTCATCCAGGCCTACTATGGATATCAACAAAATGTGGCATATCAAGTTGTAAGACTAAGCATGTCCTTTTGTACCAAGTCTAGGAAAGACAACACAATATGAGGTGAAGGATCTCATAAGCCAAAAAATAAAGTCAGAGATAACTCCTTTGCAGTCATTTCTATAAGAGGATGTTTTATAACATAGTTCCTGGTGTGCTGGATTTTACACACACACTTCTCATTTCACAATGTTCTCTGAGCCCTAGAGGCAAGTTGAGATCTATATGTAAAACTGAGCCAACTTTTCAGGGCTAATAAGGTCATAGACCTTAAGAATAATTTATTACTGTAACTTTAATAGACCTGCAAAATTTCTAACTATACTTTAAATCTCATTTTAATGTTCATAAATAAATATTATCATTCTCATTAAAGAAGCTTCTTTCCAGCAAATAGAAGTCAAAATAGAAAACCACAAGTAAATACAATACAGATATCATTGGATCATGGGCACCCAGTACAATTGACACATTTTTATGACCAAAATTCCAAAGGAAACATTGCAGCCATGCATCAACAATATTGCCAGCATCATAACTTGTTTATCCAAAGAATATTCTAAAGTTCAAGCTTCTTTCCTTTTATTACTACACACATTTGACAGTACCCTGGTTCTCAGCCAAGATATATAAATGTGGTAGATACTCAAACTGTCTTGTCCTCTGTGTGTGTGTGTCTGTCTCTGTGTGTGTGTGTGTGTGTGTGTTTGTGTGTGTTTTTAAATGTGCATGCGAAATGTACAAAGCAATGACTTTCTTCATGAACAATGAACTTTATTTTTGAGGCAAAATCTTTCACTGAGCCTGGAGCTTATTGTTTCTGCTAAACCAATTGACCAGTAAAGCCCTACAGTATACAGTTATGAATGTAGTCTACCACACTTGGCTTTTAGTGGGTGCTGGAGATCTACGCTCAGGCCTTCATGCTTAAACAGCAAATATTTTACTGTTTAAGCCATTACTGAAAAATAGTTTTGCAGTGACTATAATGAGAAAATGGAACACAGTTCTTTCAACAGAGCTGTTTTAATTACAGTTAATGGATTAGAAGATACTGGTTAGTATCCTTCACCTATGTTGTTTTCAAACTGATCCCAGCAAAACACTGTTAGGATCTTATGAGATGATTTACTCTTTGAACATTTTAAATAGCTTTGGAACACATATAATCACTAAAATATTGTTAGACTGATTCTAATTGAAGCTGCAGGCTTGTTTACAGCCACAGATCCTATTTAACTTTTCAATTATTGAAAAATAAATACTACAGAGTGTATTTACAAAATTGATACTTCAGATATAATTTGCAAAATTAATAGGACATAAGTAGTGAGTCAGTACAAATCAATTTAACAGACACTATTGATTTCCTCCTATGTGCACAACACTATTTCAAGTGTTCCGGGAGATAATGTGGCTCTTGCTTAGATTTTTTTAAGTAAATCTTTGCCTACATAAGTGGTTTTTTTTAGCATAACAGTGAATATTTAGCCCTAGAGGACTTCAATAAACAAACATTATGGAAATTGTACAAAGCAGTTCTGAACTATTTATTAATTTCCTTCATTTTTTTGTTTCTATTTGCTTTGCGTTTAATTTGGTGTTATTTTTTTAAGGTGTGTAAAGCAAAAACCATGTCAAGGTTTTAAAGTTTTTCCACTACATTTACAAATAGGAAAAACACGTAAGTATTGATTTAGTTATATTTTACAAAATCTATGTATTACATTTTTCTTTTGATTAAATTATAATTTGTTTTAAAATATATTTAATCCAGAAGTGGTTTAGAAAAATTTCTCTATAATTTAAGTGTATATAATTTAAGTATACATTTAGATTTTCTTTAAATATTTCATTGGTTATTTCCTTTTGTTTCGTTGGTTGGTTACTTTTACTAAAATATATTTTGAATGTTTTAATGATGTACAGAAATGTTAAGAATAAGTTTACAAATGATCAATCCTTTAGAAGTTTTAAGATTAGTACAATGCCATGAACATAATAAAAATTCAACATACATTTGATATTTAAATTAGTGAGCCAAGATTTTTAGGGTAGTAAGAGTAATATGGCCTTAATGATTACATGGAGGATGACTAATGTTGAAGTGTTTATGATGATGGTTCTAAATCATTCACCTTTTCTTATGAAGAGGGAAATTTTATTCTTACAGATTTTTCCTGTTTTTTTTTCCTATTATAGTCTTCACTGCAACCATCTCATTACAACAATAATTGACTGATATTGTATTCTTCTGATGGGCAAGAAATTCTTATAGATGTCAATATCAAATATATCTCCCTCAAGCTGATTCTGACTGAGAGTCTTATGCTAAAACCTCATCCAAGACACTACCCCAAAATTTACCTAGTGTAGCACTTACAAGGCCATGAGTTTAAGCCAAACATTAATTTTAAAATATGTTAAGCAATTGGACACACACAAAAAATAGGGCTATGAGTGTTGCAGCTGAAGTATTAAAGAGATTAAAAAATGATGACAAATCTTCTATACTGAGAAATTGGTGTGTGTAAGGCTTTTGTCAGCATATGTGGGAAGTCTGGAAATAGATGAAACAGTTTACAGTATAAGATAATTATCATACATCTACTTTTATGATTTTACTCTAAAATATTTAAAATTATGTTAATTTAATATAATATGCATTATGATACTTCATTTTTTACATTTACTTCCACATTCTTTTTTTATAGAATAAAGTTTCATTTTTTCTATGTATCCCTATGTTCAAACTCCCTTCCTCGTCCTGCCCCTTCCAGTCATGCTCTCCTCTCCCCATTTCCCCATCTCCTTCCCAGAAAGGCAAGAGGTCCCAAGGTGGATTAGTTCAGCATCCACTCCAGGCAAGTACAATTTTCTAATCCTAATATCAAAAATGGGTTAGGTGTTCCTCAGGATGAAATGAGCTCCAAGGTGCTGGTCCATAGTGCTTCAGATCCCAGACTGTTCAGTGCTTATGGTTTGCAGGTTGGGTTCTTTGATTTTTGTTTAAAGTCCACTATGAGTGAGTACATGCCATTCTTATATTTCTGGGTTTGTGATACCTCGCTAAGGAGAATATTCTACAAATCCATCCATTTGCTTGCTAATTTTAAGATATCATTTTTTCTTACTGCTGACTGGTACTCCACTGCGTAGATGTACCACAGTTTGTTATTCCATTTTTCAACTGAGGGGCATCTAAGTTGTTTGCACTTGCTATTACCAATAATGATTTTATAAATACAGTTCAGCTAATAATTTTGGGGTGTGAATGTACATCTTTAGGGTATATGCCCAATAGTGGTATTGATGGGTCCTTGGGGAGTTTGATTCCCAGTTTTCTGAGAAACCTCTAAACTGAATTCAAAAGTGGTTGAACAAGCTTACATTCTCAACAACAATGGAGGAGTGTTCCCCTTGCTCCGTATTCTCTCAAGCATAGGCAGTTATCTGTGCTTTTAATCTTAGCTATTCTGACAAGTGTAAGGTGGTGTCTCAAAGTTGTTTTATTTGCATTTCTCTGATTGGTAAAGATGTTGAGCACTTTTTCATATGCCTTTCAGTTATTTGTAATTCTCCTGCTGAGAATTCCCTTTTTAATTCTGAACTCAATTTTTTAATTGGGTTATATAGGGCTTTGGGCTCTAGTTTCTTGAGTTCTCTATACATTTTAGAGATCACTCCTCTATCACTTGTAGGGTTGGTGAAAATCACTTCCCATTCCATAGGCTGTTGTTTTGTTTTATTGACTGTGTCCTTGAATTTTCAGGACCTTCTCAGTTTCAGGAGGTCCCACTTATTGATTGTTATTCTTAGTATCTGTGCTACTGGTGTGATATTGAGGAAATGGTCACCTGTGCCAATGCATTGGAGGGCATTTCACACTTTCTTTTTTATCAATTTCAGTGTAGTTGGGTTTATATTGAGGTCTTTGATCCACTTGGAATTGAGTTTTTTGCAGGGTGATAGGTGTGGATCTATTTACATTTGTCTACACACTACTATCCAGTTCTACCAACACCATTTGTTGAAGATATTATCTTTCTTCCATTGAATATTTTGGGCCTCTTTGTCGAAGATCAAATTTTCATAGGTTTTTGGGTTAATATCAGGGTCTTCAATTTGAACTCCATGATCCACAAATCTGTTTTTACGCCAGTAGCAGGCTGTTTTTATTACTGTAGCTCTATAGTATGACTTGAAGTCAGGGATGGTGGTAATTCCTGAAGTTTTTCTTGAATAAAATTGTTTTGGCAATCCTGGCTTTCCTGTTATTTCAAATGAAATTGAGTATTGGTCTTTGAAGGTCTGTAAAAAATTGTGTTGGCATTTTGATTGGAAGTGCATTGAATCTGTAGATTGCTTTGGTAATACTGCCATTTTTACTATGTTGATCCTACCTATCCAGGAACATGGGAGAGCTTTCCATTTTCTGATATCCCCTTCAATTTCTTTCTTCAGTAATTTAAAGTTTTTGTCAAATAGATATGTTTCTTCTTTGGTTATAGTAACACCAAGGAATTTAATACTATTTGTAGCTATTATAAATGGTGATGTTTCCCTTATTTCTTCTTCAGCACTTTTATCTTTAGTGTATAGAAGGGCTACTGATTTCTTAGAGTTAATCTTGGATCTTGCTACATTGCTAAAGGTGTTTTTCAGCTCTATAAGTTCCCTGGTAACATCTTGTGGATCACTTATATATATATAATCATATCATTTGCAAATAGAGATGGTTTTACTTCTTCTGTTCCAGTTTGTATTCCCTTAATCTTCTTTTGTTCTCTTATTGCTTTAACTAAAACTTCAAAAACTATATTGTTAATAAGGAGAAAGGGAACAGCTTTATCTAGTTCCTGATTTCAGTGAGATTGCTAAGTTTTTCTCCAATTAGTTTGATGTTGGCCATCAGCTTCTTATAAATACTCTTTATTATATATAGATATTTTCCCTGTTTTCCCTATCTGTTCAGGACTTTTATGAGAAAGGAGTGTTGGATTTGGTCAAAGGATTTTTTCAGTGTCTAAGGATATGATCATGTGTTTTATTTTCTTCCATTTATTGATATGATGGATGACATTTACAGTTTTTCATATGAGAAATATCCTAGAATTTCTGGGAAGAAACCTACATGATCATGGTGGATGATATTTTTTATATGTTGTTGTGTACAGTTTGCCAGAATTTTATTGATAATTTGTACATCATGAGGAAAATTGCTCTAAAATTCTCTTTCTTTGTTGTGTCTTTTAGTAGCTTGGGTATTAGGGTTATTGTGGCCTCATAGGAAGAGTTTGACAATATTCCTTAAATTTCTACTGTTTGGAACAGTTTGAGATGAATTTGCGTTAGTTCTCCATTTCATGTCTCGTAGAATTCTGCCCTGAAACCTTCTGGACCTTGACTTTTTTTTACTTGTGAGGCTTTTAATAATAGTTTCAACTTTGGATCTGTTTAGGTCTTCAATCTGATCTTGAATAAATTTTGGTAAGTTGTACCTGTCTAGAAAGATATCCTTCCTTCCATGTTTCCCATTTTGTGGAGTATAGCTTTTCAAAATATGACCTGATAATTCTTTGAATTTCCTGGGGGTTTGCTGCTATGTGTCCCTTTTCATTTCTGATTTTGTTGATTTGGATTCTCTCTCCCTCCCTCTCTCTCTCTCTCTCTCTCTCTCTCTCTCTCTCTCTCTCTCTCTCTCTCTCTCTCTCTCTCTCTGCTATTTGGTTAAATTGGATATGAGTCTATATACCTTGTTGACTTTCTCTTAGAACCAACTTTTGGATTCATTGATTCTTTGTATTGTTATTTTTGTTTTAATTGCATTGATTTCAGCTCTTAATTTGATTATTTCCTGTTGTCTACTCCTTCTTGGTGAGTTTGCTTCTAATTATTGTAATGCTTTGGGCTGTGCTGTTAGTTCTCTTGTATGAGATTTTTCTAGGTTTTTCATATAGGCATTTAGTGCAATGAATTTTCCTCTTAAGATTGCTTTCATTGTATTCCATTAGTTTGGGTAGGTTGTAGATTCACTTTCATTAAATTCTTGGAACTCTTTGATTTCATTATCAATTTCTTCCTTGACCCAGAGGTGGTTTAGTTGAGTAATGTTTGCTTTCCATGAGTTGGTATGCTTTCTATGATTTTTGATGTTGTTGAACTCTAACTATATATCATGGTAGTCTGATATGGTACAAGGGGTTATTTCCATTATTTTTGTATCTATTACTATTTGATTTATGACCTATTATGTGGTCAGTTTTAGAGATAGTTCTATGAGGTGTTGAGAAGTGTATATTCCTTTTGGTTTGGGTGGATGCTTTTGTATAAGTATCTAATAATTTCATTTGCATCATAACCTTTGTTAGACCCCTTATTTCTATGTTGAGTCTCTGTTTGGTTGACCTATCCCATGTTGAAAGTGGAGTACTAAAGTTTCCCATTATTATAGTGTGACATTTGATGTGAGGTTTAAGCATTAGTAGTGTTTCTTTTACATATGTAAATGCCCTTATATTAATAGCATACATATTCATGATTGATATCTTATCTTGATCAATTTTTCCTGAGATGAATAAGTAATGTTCATCCAGGTCTCTTTTAATTGATTTTAATTTGAAGTCTACTTTGTTAGATATTAGGATGGCAACAACAGCTTGTTTCTTGTGGCTAAGATCTATAGTTTCAGTTCTTTCCTTCAGATTTTCTATTTCTACCTTTGCCTCATTTTATGCTTTTTCTATTGACTCTATTTCGATTATTATTTCTTGTGATATTTCTTTCTTTGTTGGTTTTCCTTTTCTCGGTTTTTTGTTGTTGTTGTTGTTGTTGTTGTTGTTTGTTTGTTTGTTTTCTTTCAAGGATTTGCTCATCTCTTTCAATTTTTTGTTTGTACTTTCTTTTATTTCTTTAAGGATGTTTTTTACATCCTCTTTTAAGTCTTCTATGATTTCCATTAACGTGTTTTTGATGTTGTTTCCTTCTGTTTCGTATTCATTGCTCTGTTCAAGTCTTGATGTTGTAGAATTGCCAGTTTCTTCTGGTGTTGCCGTGTAGTTCTGTATATTGTTATATGTATTCTTGCACTGGCATCTGCTCATTGCTTCAGTGGTTCACTCTTATTCAGCTTCTAGTCAGTTGTGGCTAGCGGGCTTGTGTGTCTCCTGTCTGCTCTGGACACAGGATGTGCACAATCTCTGACTCTGTTCTGGACTTGGGTCCAAGGTTCGAAGGCATCTCTCCATGATGATGATGCTTATCCTGGAGGTGGGTTCTGGCTGTAGTAGGTGTTTCCTGCTATGTGCCTTTAGGTTCCTCCCAGATTTAGTCTAGGGACTTACTGCTACACTGTGATAGCATGAAGTCACAGCATTTGGTGTTTCTTTGGCCCCAGAGAAGAATTCTCTGGGTGGCCCAGGAGCTGAAATCTGCTCACCTGCAAGTCCACACTGGACACTGGTGCATAAATCAAAGGCATCTGTCTATAATGATGCAGTTGGGTATTTCTTAATATTTTCTAATCTTTTCCAGTAAATATACCTTGCATAATATATTTAAATTTAGTAGCATATATTTTATGCTCTTTATTGGTGAGCCAACCATGTGGAGTAAAGAATTGTTCCTGTAGTTACTTGGAATGTTGTGTCAATTTGAGTAAGTTGTAAGTACTATTTAATATTAATGTCTCTATTAATTTCATTTCTCATATTGATTGATTATCAAAGTAGAGTTTTTCAAATGTATGATTAAAATTGTGGACTTTTCTAGATCTTCTCTTCATTTAGTCAATATTTTGTTTCATATGTTTTCAACTCTACTATATAATAACAGTTTGGACTTCTAGGTCTTATTGGAAAACTGAAGCTGGATTATTAGAGCTGACAATTATTACTTTAAAGGCCTTTACCTCAAGGCCCTTACTGTCTATAATAGTCTATATTTTAGCCAAGAAAACTATTTTAATTACCATTTTTATGGAATACATGTTTTCGCTATTATGGCTCGTTGTTTTGAGACCTTATTAAAGCATGTAATCAAGGTCACTTTTAAGGTCGTTTGTAAGCCTCAACAGTTCAGAATATCATTGTATACTATTTTAATTTTTTTATAAATAAAGTCATTTGTTTTATCTGTGTATATTCTTGTTCAAGCTCCCTTCCCCCTCCCACCCCTTCCAGTCATTCTCTCTTTTCCACATCACTTTATCTCCTCCCCAGCATGGGCAGGAGGTTCCAAGGTCCCAATGTTCAGCATCCACTCCTGACAGATCTGCTTTCCTCATCCCAAAATCAAGACTGGGTATTGCTTTTACTTATAGGCAACATATAACTTTTCATTGAAAATGTTTTTTAGCTTTCCCTCTGAAATTTTTTTTTCTTCATAGTTATTGTTAACTTTTCCTCATTTTAAATTCATGTTACTGTTTTTTTGTTAAAAACAAAATAAAGAAGGAAAAAAACAAAAAAAAAACAAAAACAAAAAAAGAAAATGTTTTTTAATATTTTATATTTTAATCATGGTTTCTTTTTTATCATATTCTCTGAGATTCTTGCCACCTCCCTACAATCTAACTTTGGCTTCTTTCTCTCTCTCTCTCTAGAAAACAATCATATAAAACTCTTAAGTCAGAACCAAATAAAACAGACAAAAAAAAAGAATAACACATAAGAAACACATAAATATGCAGAGATGTACACACACAAACTCATAAAAACATACAATCAGAATTCATAGTATGTAAGCATATAGTTTTGGCTTTTAATCCAATCTAATAAATCATCTCCTGTGGTTTTTATAAATGGGGCATAAAGCTTACTAATAGATATAAAGTTATAAATTAATAATACAAAGAAGTACCATTTTACAAATACTGACTATAAGTTTAACATTTTGTTAGTAATAGTTAGATACATACAGTACAATATTTGCTTTCTTTGTGGAGGGTCTAACCTTGTAATCCTGGCTTCTCTGGTACTTTAAATTTAGACCAGGCTACCCCAGGACTCACGGATATTATCCTTCTCCTATATCTACCTGTATAGTGCTGGAATTAGTTGCTATGAAGTTGTTTTCTACTAATATCAGGAGCTATACCTAAAAGTCTCTCTCACATGACTGTCCAAACATGAGCTTAACATGGGGAACATCAACAGACACATCAAGTAGATATAGAAGAAAAATTCCATGAGACCTCATTCCTACACAAAGAGCTATAGGCAACTGGCAAAAACTGAGAGCAAGAAATATGGTCTTTCCCAGGGAAATGCTCTCATATTGGTTGTCCAGTGCCAAAGAATCAACCCAGAAAGCATACATATAAGTAATATATAATAATAAGCAGGTTATATTTATGATCATGCAAGAACAATTAGAGAACAGAAGAGCACATAAATTTGGAGGAGAGCTGTAGGGATATATTGGGTGCTAAGTTTGAAGAAGGAAAAGGGAAGGAGAATGATTATAATTAAGTTACAATCCCAAAAAATGTTTCTAAGGTAAGTGTCACTATGTCTGGCAAATGCAGAACAATGAAACATTGATATTCCCCATATGTCTGTAGAAAAGGACATATAAGCCCCTCCTAAAGAAAGTATTTATGGATGAATATTGGAGTCATATACCTAATTATCTACCAAGAATAGATGTATACATTCCTAACACAAATGTACATATGTACTGATTGTGAAGGCACAGTCCTTCTTGGAGGTATAAAAGGAATAGAATTCTGAAGCCAGACTTGGTTCCATACAGAGTTCTAGTGATTTTGTGATTGTGAGAATCTAAAAGAAAAAATAAAAGCACAGAAGCAAATACAAAAACAACAAAAAGAAGGGTACCCTCTATCTCTGGTTCATATATCTACTTCTCTCCCTTTTCCCATAATGATCCCCAAGACTTGAATAAAATTGAGGGAAGGAGGTGGATATGAGTAAATCATTTTGTGTGACAGCCTTGAGCTTCCACAAGTAACAGAGTTTGCTAGAACTCAATATTACAGTTTCATATCCATCCAGGTAGGGCAGCAGGACTATATATAGAATAGGACTGATGTGTGTCACTTCTAGACACTGTAATTAAAAAGTAGCACTCCTTTATCATAGTTAAATGATCTAAGAGAAGCAGCATTCTCTTATTATAAGCAAGGAAACACAAAAAGTGAGTCATGAAAGAAATGAGTGTCTTCTATGTCTCTGATGATATAGGGTTTTCTCTTACCAAAAGCTAAAATTATCCTAAATAGTATATAACTTTTTTAAATATTAGAGGAAGTAGGTATTTCTCTGACTCTTTTGCTTCTTTTGGACACATTTCTTACTATTGGGATGCATAGTCCAGCCTTTATATGAGGGTTTATGCTTAGTTACACAGTAACTTGCTATGCCATGTTCAGTTGATATCCTTGGAAATTCTGCTCTTTTCTGAAGGGAAATAGAGAAGTAGTAAATTTAGGGATTGATGAGAGGGAGCAGAGAGCAAAAGAAGCAGAAAAATCTGTGGTTAGGATTATGGTCAGGATGTAATATATCAGAGATATTTCAAAGGCTGAAGACACTTAAAAAACTTCTCAACATCCTTATCCATTAGAGAAATGCAAATTAAAACAACTCTGAGATGATATCTTACAACTGTAGAAATGGCTAAGATCAAAAACACAGATGACAGGCTATCCTGGAGGGCATGTGGAGTAAGAGTAACACTATTCCTTTGCAGGTAGGAGTGTTAATTTGTACAACCACTTTGGAAATCAGAATATTCATCCTCAGAAAACTAGCAATTAACCTACCCAAAGATCTAGCAATACCACGATTGGACATATACCCAAGGGATGCATATTATTACCCCAAGGGTATTAGCTGAAATGTGTTCATAGTAACATTATTCATAATAGCTAAAAACAATCTAGATGCCCTTCACATGAAGAATGGATTTTTAAAATGTGGTAAATTTACACAATGGAGTACTACACAGCAGAAAATAAAATGAGATTCTAAAATTTATAGGCAAATGGGTGGATCTGGAGAGTATTATCCTAAGTAAGGAAGCACAGACCCAGAATGACAAATATTGTATGTCCTCACTTATAAGTAAATTTTAGAAATAATGCAAAGAATAACTAGGTTACAATCCATACCACATCCAGTAGCTAGGCAAAAGCAGAAAGTTAAAAGGAACATCCATAGATCCCTCTGGAAAGGGAAAATAGACAAGACTGTGATCATGGGAGGGCAGACAAGGGGAGGTGAGAAGAGAAACCAAGAGAATGGGGTGGTAGAGCACAAGGGGGGGAAAAACATAGAGGGAGAGCAAAGAAATGGATATCCTGATAGAGGGAGCCATGGTAAGATTAGAGAAAAATCTGGTGCTAGGGAACACCATAGAACCCAGAAGATAAGCCCAGCAAGAACTCCAAGAAATACTGGAGATGGTGCCTAAACTGGTCTTTCCCTATTATCATATCAATGACCACCATATTTGCCATTATAGAATCTTTAGCCAGCAGCTGATGGAAGCAGATGAAGAAATCCCTAACTAAACACTAGGCTCAGCTACTGTTCCAGCTGAAGTGAAAAAGGAGAGATTACATGAGTGTAGGGATCAGGATTATGATGGAGCAACCCATGGCATAGGCAGTCTCATGCTGTTGGGAGCTCCCAGACTCTGAAATAACACCTGACAAACCTTCATGGAATGGATCTGGACCCCCACATGTAAATGAAAGTTGAAAGGTGTGGGCAGTTTCTGGAGCCTCTTGCAATACAACCATAGTCTATCCCTGGTCCATGGACTGGCTCTTCCAAGTCTAGAGGGAAAATATCTTTCTCAGCTTTGATACTTGGGTGAGAAACTTGTTCCTATCTCAACTGGATATGCCAGACTGATTTGACTCACCTTAGGATTCCTTGCCTTCTCTGGGAAGTGAACAGGGGAAGAGGAGGAGAGGAAGAGGGGAGGCTGGGGAGGACAGGGAGAAAGAGTGGGAGAAGGAATAAAAATAAGTAATATAAAAATAAAAATAAATATATTTTAAAGAAAACTTAAAACATACTTGTTAAAATATTTAATTTGTAAACATGCATATGTTAGTATGGACCATTTGTTATATTACATGAGAACTGTTTATCAAAATACATATGCCATGGGATTTAAGATGAGAAATAATGACATCAATTTATTTTTTCATGACATGTTATAGGCCACTGTCAATGCTGAAATGTATTTATTTAATTTTGAGTGAGATGTCTTCTCAAAAGAAAATAAAAGATGAAGGAGGTAATCAAAGTGATATTTTAAAAACTCAATCCAAATGACTACAAATCTCTAAAATTTTCATTTGTGTGTATGGTAGTGTTGGGTGCAGACGATGTGCAAAATACCACAAAAGATAAACTATAAACAATGTACAGAAAACATATTTGTTTTCAATACTAAGTTATTGAGGTCTAGTTTCAAAGTCATTTATGTACTACAGTATTACACAGAATCTATTTGGTAAAGGAGAAAAACCTGGAGTCAGAGTCAGATGTTGGGGGAAAGCTGGAAAATCAGAGAGATAGAGAAAAAAAAAAAAAAGAAAAAAAACAATAGCCATTTTTCACTCACCAACTTCTCTAGCCTGTCTCCACAAAATCCTCTGACCTCAAACTTCTTTCTCTACAGCCCACCAATGAAGAGCCTAGGAAAGCTGAAAATCTCTGTCTGTTCTCTTTTTCCACCCAGCTAACTTAATTTTTCTCTTTCAACATTCCTAATGTTAAGATTAAAAAAATGTGGGTTACCACTCCCTGACCTTCATGGCTTGGCTTTGTATTTGACTACCCTCTGATATGCCAGACTAATTTTATTAAATATCTATCATCACACTACAGTACTGAATATTGCTGGAATTATTTTCCATTTTTACTTTCATTTTCAAGCATAGCTGAAGAAAAGAAAAATGTTTGACATTGTACTTTTTCTGGAAATTTGACAACTCATTCCACTTTTGTAAATTTGTTGATATGTGGTTCTTCCTAATGGTCACTAATTATGCTTTGTATCCTGCCACAAGCCACCGTAGAATATACAGAAGATGACAACCTGTATTTTACAGGATGTCCTACCAGATGAATAACTCTGTGTTGGGGAGCCCCACTAAGGAAAGGCTATGGAGGAACCCTGTTAAACAAAATCAATGGATCAGTAGGCAAAGTCCATGGGATAGTCAATGGAGTGGCCCCACTAGGTGAAATTTATTGGGTGACTGGCTGTGGATACCAGTTGTTTCTATCTATAACTTTCTTGGGTGCCACTATTATGCCTCTGTATTAAGAACAGCTGTGGGTTTATTTCACAGCCCATTGGTAGTATATTTTATATCACTGAGCAGACTTATAGGTGTGAATAGTCAAGAAAATTGATTTCTGGTCTATATAAATAATATAGAAATAATATCAGAATATTCTTATTTACTAACACAGGAAAGTAACAGTATTTTCAGTCTCAAAGACAACTAATTTTATACTTCAAAACAAATTCAAAAAGACTAAACTACCTTTGCAGAAAATACACAAATACTATTTCCCAGATGTTGTTTATTGCAAAATCAGGGCCCAGCTGTTTTGAGACCTACCTTTCTGCAGTAATTGAATTTCTGCATGTACCCTGACCACTCCATGTTTAACCTGCTACTGTTATTGTTAAGGCCTAAATTTCTTTTTTTCATGTGTATTAACACTTTAAATTTATTTGTAAAAAAGTTTTTTCTATGTATCCCCCTGTGGCCCCTCTCTCTTCCCTCGTTCCAATCCCTTCCAGTCAGCATTCAGCCTCTACCTCCCCATCCCCTTTCCAGAAAGGGCAAGAAGTCCCAAGGTGTTTCAGCTCAGCATGGCACATCCACTCCAGGCAAGTCTGATTTCTTCATACAATATCAAGACTAGATTAGGCACTCCTCTGCAGGAAATGGGCTCCAAGATACCAGCCTACATGCAAGAACATAGTCTGATGACACCCCATGAGGCTCCACATACTGCCCATGCCAATCAATAGTCGCCTATCCTTGGAGTGCCATCTCCTTTTCCCGTGGTTTCCCAGTGACGATTCTTGATTCACTGAGCTCTTCAGAGATCCAGCCAGACATCACTGTGGGAATTTTCCTCATAATCGCTATCCCTTTACTCACACCGACTATTTTCCCCAGCTCCCAGCTGGACCAGGAGCTCAGCCCAATGCTCAGCCATCGATCTCTGCCTCCACTTCCATTCATTGTATGTAAGTTCTGTGATGACATTTAGGGTGGTTTTTCATTTGAATACAGGGGAAGGCTTGTCTAGGTACCCCTTCCACTATTGCTTGAAGACCTAGCCACGGACATCCTGGGAGTTCATGGAGCTTTCCCTAGCACCCAGTCTCTTTCCAACCCCACATTGTCTTCTTCTATCAAAATGTCCATCTGTTTATTCTCCCTCTTTGTTGCTCCTCTCAGTCAGCCATCTCCTTCTCTCATCATTTGTTCCTACCTCTTCTTGGTTGTAACTCATTATGATCCTAATTTGCTAAAATTATCTTCTCTATTTTCTTTTCCTAGGGCAAATTCTGGATGTCTCTTTTAAGTTCCTTCTGATCCAAAGCTGTTCAGGGGTTTTAGTTTGCAGCTTGGGTTTGCATTTTCTCTAAAGTCCACTTATGAGTGAGCACATTTCATGTCTGTCTTTCTCGGCTTGTGATAACTTGCTCTTGAGGATATTCTCCAAATCCATCCATTTATCTGCAAATTTTAGGATGTCATTTTTCCTTATACTGCTGAGTAGTACTCCATTTTGCAGATGTATCACAGTTGGTTAATTCATTCTTCAGTTGAGAGACATCTAGGTTGTTTCCACAGTCTTGCTAATACACATAATGTTTGTATGAACACAACTGAGCTATTGTTTGGGGGGTAAATAGGTGCATACTTTAGGTATATGCCTGATAGTGGTATTGCTGGATCCTTGGGTAGATTGATTCCCAGTTATCTGAAGAACTGCCATACTGCATTCCAAAGTGGCTGTATAAGTTTACACTCCCACCAACAATGAAGGATTGTTCCCCTTGCTCTGCATCTTCTTCAGCATAGGCTGTCATCTGTGTTTTTGATTTTAGCCATTCTCACAGGTGTAAGGTGGTATCTCAAAGTTATTTTGATTTGCATTTCTCTGATAGCTAAAGATGTGGAAGAGTTTTAAGAGCCTTTCAGTCATTTGCAATTTTCTGTTGAGAATTCCCTTTTTAGCTCTGAACCCCATTTTCAAAATTGAGTTATTTAGTTTTGTGGGTTCTAGTTTCACAAGTTTGCTATATATTTTAGAAATCAATCTTCTGTCAGTTGCAAGGTTGATGAAGATCTTTTGCCATACATCAGGCTGTTGTTTTTTTTTTCTTATTGACTGGGTCCTTTGCCTTACAGAAGCATATAAATTTCAGAAGGGCCCACTTATTGATAACTATCTATAGTGTCTGTGCTACTGGTGTTATATTTAGGAAATGGTCACTTGTGCCAGTGTATAGGAAGGTATTTCCCACTTTCTTTTCTATCAAATTCAGTGTAACTGGTTTTATGCTGAGGTCTTTGATCCACTTGGATTTGAGTCTTTTGCAGGGTGATAGGTTTGAATCTATTTGCATTCTTCTACATACTATGCCAACACAATCTGTTGAAGATACTATTTTCCATTGAATATTTTTGGCCTCTTTGTCAAAAATCAGGTGTTCATAGGTGTGTGGCTTAATATTTGGAGTCTTTACTTGATTCTATTGATTCACAAGTCTGTTTTTATGCCAGTACAAGGCTTTTTTTTTAATTACTGTAGCTAAAGAGTATAGCTTGAAGTCATAAATGGTTCTTATATTGAGCAGGATTTTTTTGCAAACCTGAGTTTCCTATTATTCCATATGAAGTTGAGCATTTTTCTTTCAAGGTCTGTAAAATTTGTGTTGGGACTTTGATGATAAAGACATTGAATCTGAAGATTGCTTTTGGTATGATTGATATTTCTTACTGTGTTAATCCTACCTATCCAGGAGCATGGGAGATCTTTCTATTTTCTGATATCCTCTTCAATTTCTTTCTTCAGTAATATAAAGTTTTTGTCAAACAAGTCTGCTACTTCTTTGGTTATAGTTACACCAACAGATTTAATGCTATTTTGAGCTATTATAAAGGGTGATGTTTCTCTTATTTCCTTTCCAGCCCTTTTATCCTTAGTGTATAGGAGGGCTATTGATTTTTTTAACCTAATCTTGTACTCTGTTACATTGCTGAAGGTGTTTATCAGCTATAGAAGTTTCCTAGTGGAATTTTGGAAGTCATTTATGTTTATGATCATATAATTTGCAAAAAAGAGACAGTTTGACTTCTTCCTTTTCAACTTGTGTTCCCTTAATCTCTTTTTGTTCTCTTATTGCTTTAGTTAAAACTTTGATAACTATATTGATTAGATAAAGAGAGAGCAAAACCTTGTCTTGTTATTGATATTAATGGTATTGCTTTGAGTTTTTCTTTATTTAGTCTGATATTGGCTATCAGATTGCTATATAT
Source organism: Sigmodon hispidus (assembly GCA_004025045.1). Lineage (NCBI taxonomy): Eukaryota > Metazoa > Chordata > Mammalia > Rodentia > Cricetidae > Sigmodon > Sigmodon hispidus. Next base: position 16,798 of record PVIH01011778.1, on the reverse strand, counting down.
CACCATTATTGTATGTAGGTATTTTCCCTATATTTCTGATCTCCCCAAGTCTTTTAATAACAAGGAGTGTTGGATTTTGTCAAAGGCTTTTTAAGCATCTAAGGAGATGATCACGTGGTGTTTTTTTTTTCCTTCAGTTTGTTTATATGATGGATGACATTCAAAGTTTTCATATGTTGAACCATCCATGCATCTCTGGGATAAATCTTACTTGATCATGGTGGATGACTTCTTTTATGTTGTTGGATTTGGTTTGCCAGAATTTTATTATTTTTGCATCAATGTTCATGAGGGTGATTAGTCTGTAATTCTCTTCCTTTGGTAAATCTTTGAGTGGCTTGGGTATCAGAGTTGAGGCCTCATAAAAAGAGTTTAGCAATGGTACTTCAGTTTCTACTGTATGGAACAGTTTGAGGAGTATTTGTATTAGTTCTTCTTTGAATGTCTGGTAAACTTGTGCAGTGAAACCATCTGGTCCAGGCTTTTTTTATTTGGGAGAGTTTTAATAACAGCTTCAATTTCCCTTGGGATTTTAGGGCTGTTTATGTCTTTAATCTGATCTTGATTTAATTTTGGTAAGTGGTACCTGTCCAAAAAAAGTCCTCTTTTTTTAGGTTTTCCATTTTAATAGAGTATTGATTTTCAAAGTATGACCTGATAATTCTCTGGATTTCTTGGGTGTCTATTGTTTTGTCCCCCTTTTCATTTCTGATTCTGTTAATTTGTATATTCTCTCTGCTTTTTGGTTAGTTTGGACAGGGGTTATCTATCTTATTGACTTTCTCAAAAAACTAGTTCATGAATTTCAGTGTCATTCTTTGTCTTAGAAAAAGTTACATGCAACTGCAAGCATTTACACTAGCTGGTCTTTGTGACTTGTCTAGCCTGACAAATACTGTATGATTTCATGTGTTATGAGAATAGTTGGGCCCTGAAAATGTACTATATAACTGTCCAGAGTTTGTGTAAAGAAGAAGAGGAGCAGAAATAATGTAGAAGGGAAGAGAGAAAGGGGAATGAACATGTATGAATTAAGAGCATTTAAGAAGCAGCAGCAATATAGGAATGAAGCTATGCAGAATTTGAGTTTATGTGCGATAAATGAGAGATAAGGAACCATAAAGAGAGGATGAGAGATATGTGTGAGAATTAGGGAATGAGAGTGAGCAAAGAATGAGTTAACAATGTAGAAAAGACATATGTGTGAATGAGTGTGTAAGAGATAAAGCTATATGAAAGAGTTGTTGCTACATGAAGGAACTATGCAAAGAGCTGTATGAGAATGTGTAAAAACAATGTAAAATATTATATGGTATGAGAGAGATGAGATAAATAACTAGAGAGGAGAGAGTGAATGAAGAAAAACTGAATGATGTAGAAGAAATATATAATGTGAGTATGTGTGTGAGAGATATAAAGCTGTGTGAAAAAGGTTTTAAAATCTATGGAAAGAGCTATATGAGAGTGTGTGAGAGCAATGTAAAATTTTATATGTATTTGAATGAAAGCAATGTATTTGAAATGAATAGCGATGGCTGTATGGAGATTTGCAGCCATCTGTGATGGCTGTGTGGAGACAAGGAAGATGAAACTATTAAAGGAGATGTACAAAGACATGTATGTAAAAGAAAAATGTGAAGACATTTGAAAATAGATGTAACTGTGTATAGAGATTTATGGCTGTATGTACGTAAAGTAAGATATGTAATTGTATGTATCAAATGCAGCAAAGTGAATATATATGTGTGTGTGTGTGTGTATGTGTGTGTGTGTGAATGGAGACAGAAACTATTTTTAAGAAGAGAAAAAGAAAGTTACAATCAGAAGAGGTGTGTGTTTCCTTATTTTACCAGTCAGTTAAGAACAGATTTATTTATAATTATACCAGATTATAAAAAGTTTCTTATCCCTCCACTTCTCTGAGGCATTCCTTTTATTACTGTGAAGTGGATCATGGAAGTTGGTGTTGAGATTTTGTGCTTGTGTTGGTATGATTTGCATATACCCAGTTATCTGATGTTGGATTCCGATGGATGCACATGGGAACACAGAAATGTGTTAGAAGGCAGCAGCAAATCAAAGGAGACTTTTAACATTGTTTCTACATAGAAATGAGCTTTATTGTCAGAGGAATATGGTTATGATTAACAGAGAGGTTATAATTATAATAGTAAAGAAGGCAAAAAAGAGAAAGACAAAACAAAGAAAAAGGAGAGAGAAGAGTAAAATGGGGGAGCTTCCAAGAGAGGACAAAGAGAGAGAGATGCACATGGGAACCTTGCCTTAAATGGGACTTGATGTCAGAGCTCAGAGGAAGGTATGTCTTGATGTCAGAGATCAGAGGGCATGGCTTTAGATGCTAACTATTGGTCTCTCATAGTCTGAGTTAGTATCCCCAATTATTGCTTCTACAGACATGTCATTAGGACTGATCACTTGAAGTTGGCTAACCTACCAAGGCTTTTTCCATGAGAAGACAGTCCGTCTCTCAGCAGCCATTGGTTTGTTATAACTCTTCATCTGTGGGAGGAGCAATATGAAACTCTACTCATTTGTACTGGTCTGTGGATGAAACCTTATGAAACTCCAGCTATCTGTGTTGGTATGTCAATTGCTACTTGTCACACACTTGAGATTTCTTGACTGCAGTTTTGTACTTACATCTAGAAGACACTATCATGCTGTAGGCATCCTAGTTTTCTATTTCATACAACTTTCTTGCTTCCTTTTCTTTGATGTTTCTTGGGCTTTATATGACAGTCTTACCTATAAATTTTGATATTCAGTTATTAAACTACCTTCAGAAAAAACCAGTGTGAACACCAGACACATACACATGCATGAAAATACTAATTTCACCTACCTATTTAGCCAATCTTATCCATGTAAGATTAAGAACACATAAGAATGAATGTTATTTATTATCAATAACACTGATTCTTATAAATATAAGAATAAACATTTTAAATAAATGAATATGTGCAAGACACTTTTAAATGGGAAAGAAACCTTCTGCTAGAGTAGATGTCACTATCTGCATACAATAACTTAGAAATATATTGATTAAATATAAAAAAATCACAGCACAATATAAGCCATCTCTATAGCCCCATAATATTGTTTAAATTGGAATAATCCACATTTTTCTGTAGATTTACAGCTGAAAATTCAGGTACTATTTATAAAAGAAAAAAATGTATTGTTAGACATCTATGGGTTTTCTTGTGATTATAGCCATAATGATTATCCAAATCTTATAATAAACAAGCTATAGAACATTGCCATATACTAATAACATAAAAGGATACCTCTAAACAGTAATTCTTTAAAAGAAGCTTTGTAAATGTGTTTCTATATTTGGGTCATGTTAATTATATAACCTCCTGCATAATAACAAGGTGAAATATAGCTAACATCCTTGGAAAGCTTCCAGTTCTCCACAAAATGATCAGAAAAGTCATTAGTAGTTGGCTATTTAAAGGGAGGACAGTAGAAGGTAAGGTAGTAAGAACGATTTTTCCAGGATATGATAGTACAGAAGTAATTACAACAATAAAAAACTGACTAACTCCAGTGTGTTCCATTCTGCATAGGCAATTTTCAAATATCTCAGTGATTCAAATACTCTTTGTCACCAAACTAAATGGCTTCAACTGCTTCAATTTGTATTGAATTATTTGAAGGAAATGAATACAGAAATGAAAATAAGCAAATGATAGATAACCTTCACCTTATTTTTTAAATATTAAAATGACCATATTAAATGCATAATGTTATCAGCATAGAAAAATAAGGCTTGAAAGATTTATATTTTATCATCATTAAATTAATGATGCCCACCTATGTCTGTTAAGTCATGGTATATCATTAAAGAAATCCAAAACAAAAATAATACTTAAAATCTGTTTTAAAGCACAATTTCATATGTATTACAGTCAATTAAAATTTTTATACACTAATTCAAACTACAATCTTATTTTAAATGCACTTTTATCACAGTATAAGAGATAAAAAGAAAGATAAGAAAAATAGACCAATCTATTGATATGCACATATACTTTTACATGAGCAGTTATTCCCAGTCTGGGTTGCATAATGGGATATACTGGGTAGAATTTAATACTAATACCCAGAAAGCACCCACAACCAACTTGCTAGGGCAAGGTAGAGGCAGGAAAAGATCATATACTGGCAATTTTTTTATTTTTGGTGATGTCTATACACAAACAAGTTTATAACCAAACAATTCAATTCTCACTCCTCAAGGTAGGCTTCTCATTCTATTTAAATTGCCACTCTTGCAAGGTCTACCTACACCAAAATGAAATGGGATTGTGATAAAAATTTATTGATGCTATTATAGTACAAGAAGCCTTAAAGTATGTATGCTCCCATCTGTTGAGTACTAGATTTAGCTAGAAGTAAGGTTTCTAATCTCCTAATAAATCCAAGACTACAAAATGGGTAAATTCCTTATTAATTTGAAAGTGCTAGAAATCATTCACACAGCGAAATACCTTCTTTTGTCTGGAAGATAAAAGAGATCACAGTAACTAATATTTATTTAATAAGCAAATAAATCAATGAGATATCTGTTCAAAATGGCTTAGAAGATTATGTCTTGTATATCTTTCTTCTTGGGAAGAAAATATAGCATCATGATTTGTCAGATTGAAAAATAAATTTCAATCAATTTTAAGTTACTTGATTATCTTTTACAAAGGCATATGTTCTCAATTCATAAGCTAAACTTTAATAAATATCTTAAATCTCTTGAAAAAGTTATGCATAATTTGTCTTATGTATAGATCAAAAGAACACCTAAATGATTCATATGAATCATTTTCATCCCAGTTATTTAAATAACACACTGTGAATGAGTAAAGTTAATATAAAGAAAAAAATTGAAACTTGTGGGAAAGGGGACTAAACTACAGCAAACTTTTAAATTGAAAAAGGAATTGCAATACAAAGTGTTCTGTGTAGGGGCTACATTTACATAATGGGAATTCTAGGAATTGGAGTCAGAGCAAATAAACAATGTAATAACAACTTTATTAAGATAACAGCAATATACATGTATGAGGAGAAAAAGTCATTTCCTCGGTCTTGAAATGATATTCTCCTAATAAAAATCAGTATTATAAACTCTTCAATAACAGAAGAAAATTGTCTGACACACTGGTATTTCTTGTGTTAATATGGTAAAGCAAATTCAGTTTCTTTGCTGGTTCTGTTATAAACATTGATACTGTTCTACATGGTGAATGAAAACTTAAAATGAATACTGTGCCAGAAAACTTGACTAGTGCTCCAAAGTCTTACAAGATTGAATTTCTTTCCTTACTCAAAAATATACATCATATTTCCACAAAGCTTTCCTTTCCCCTTTAGAGAAATCAAAAGTCAGAGGGGTTTTGTGAGGGACCAAGGATATCCATTAGCAAGTTGAAGGCATAATCTGTGTAATACCATGCTTTTTTTTTTAATTAACACTATTTTAACAAACACTAATAGTTTGTCACACATTTCTTTTAAGTAGTCATGGCCAAACCCCCATCAAAGACCACAGATTCCTAAAACCAGTTTCACATTCCCAGACACATACCCATAAAGGGACAGTAACATTCTAATACCACTGACTCACTTTTTTGTGAATATTTCTAGTGAAACTCTCTCAGAGTATGCACTCCATAGTTAAGAGGACTATGGAGTTTATCATTATGTACAGGGAAGTTAATTCTTAATTAAATTTTACATTTTTATAACATCCAGGTGTTCTTTATTGTTAGTTATTTTAGTTTCAAAATTGTCTACCTAGTTTATTTTTCATAATTTAACACAACATATGGTGAATTGATATACAGAGATCTGCAACCCAGAATAAAGTAGTTTACATATATCAAATATTCATAAGAATTCTCTGTTCGTTTTTCTACACTCAGATTTACTTCTCTGAGTTTTGCTTCTCTAATTTTATTTCTTTTATGTGATTATTTTCATGTATTATAAAACAAAGGAAAAATTTAAGTATTCTAAATAGTTTTGATTCTAATATATTTTTAAGTAACTAGTCACAAAATTGTAAATTATTATTGTATTACCAGGCATCAAGTAGAATATAAACCCAATGAACATGAAACACCAAATTATTTCTATTCTAAATAATTTAAAATTGTCACTGGCCTGATTTTTTATTTAATTCAATCTGAAATATAATTTCCAAAATAGATATGAATTCTGTTGGATAGTATGTTTACTTATATAATACATTGCCTTTCTTGTTCTTTGAAGGTAATCATGGCCATTACTTAGCACAAAACTCAATATGAAAAACAAACCTTAGTTAAAGGACCTAGTTTTGTAAATAGCCATACTTATCCTACCACACATTCATGTTGTAGAGATGGGTGCATCTGTTTCAATGTAGTTGAAACTAAATGTCTTAGTTCTAAATCATCAGTGATCTTCATGAATAGAATTTAATGACCACATATTAGTTTCCAAGTTAAAAGAAGAAAAATACAATATATTTAAATTCTAGCTGTCACTAAATTTAGGGATAAAATGAATACTGTAACATAAAAATAGATATTTATTTATGATAATAATTTTAATTGTACTCACCATAATGAACTAAGATTTCCAGCCCTCACTTCCTGTTTGTTCTACACTGCATGATTTCTTTTCTTTGTTTACACTGAATGTTTAAGCTGACACTCTGATTTGCTTTGATGAAGAAAAGATAGTATGAGCATCTCTATATGGTTACTAAGTTCATAAGAATATTTACAACTTATATCTAGATATCATGAAGCACTTATTAAACATCTCATAACAAGTTTTATGTTTAAAGATGCTAGTTGAAGAATCTAGAAGTGCTGCATAGAGAACACTAGATGCTTTGCCTTCTCCAGTCACCTCAACTGCTCAAGCCACAGCTCTAGACATTCTGCTAAAGAAATCTCAGATGTTCTAATCCTGGGACATAAAACATAGAGGATAGCAGCTATAATCTAGACTCCTGATGTGTGTCATCTGTCCATCTTCTCTCATGTGACTATAGATTATAGATGTCCCAGGGGAGATGGTAGATAACAGAGGACAGGTCAAGATCATAATATATTATTCTCATAGAATTCTGGACTCACAGGAAAGAGCATAATTGACATTTGAATGAGACCAAAAGATAAGTTCTGTGTATTTCTATCAATGTTACTGATTATTTGCTAGAATCTGAAATGAAAAACCCAAAATACCACTAACACAAATTAAAATTTAAGCACAACACTGCTTTTTAAAAAAAGAGGATTGAACAGACAGAATGTAATGCATTCATAACCCATCTTCTTTGCACACACTGAGAAACTTCTAGTATCAGTGAGCTATTAATAAAAACAAATGTTGGACTTAAAAACTACAAGGGATTTTTAGTTCAAAGCTTTCTGCAACGGAAATAACCAATGCCACCTACACAGAGTAGACACAAAACTCTGCTAAAGCATTCCTCAGATAAAAATAGAGAATCTATGATACCTCATACTCATATATTTTTCCATGATTAGCTTCTAAATACATTGAGCCCCTTATAAAAATTTATTGGCTTCCATTTTATGCATCAAAATTTCAGGGTAATATTTTATTAAGCAGTTTCTTTAAAGCATTTCAAACCTGCTATAGGATTATAAACTACCTCAAGGTATTTACTAATTGTTTAGCATTGTTCTATGTTAATGCATACATCATTAAAAATGTTCAAATTTCTAATATGGTGTTACTTTTAAGACTAATAGTCCAGTGTGTACTATTAAAACATGTGGAGGTAAAAATAATTTAGGAAGAACAGTAGGTAATTATCCTAATAAGAAATTGGACTATGATTGATATATAAAATCAAATCACAGCCACAAGCAATCTTGACAAACATAGAGCAAAATTACTTTAGAAGCAATCAACTAATATTGATATATTAATATTAAAGTCCCTTCCTGTTTGTTTTGCCCTTTTCTTCCATATCTTAACACTTACTTTGAAATAAACCAAAACTGTGGTCAAATTTTATGAAAAACATCCAGGCATAACTCAAATTTTCAAGAGAGCATATCTGTGAATAACTTAGATATAAAGAATAAATTCCTTAAAAATATGAACCTTTTTTTATAAGAAGAAAAAGACTGCCAATACTGATTTTTGCCAAAATAAGACTGTGGTTTGCCTACACAGTGTAAGGGTTTTGTGTCATCATAAGCTGAGAACCAAAACTAAATCTTTGATGAGGTGTCTGATGCAGGTTTGTCTCCCAAAGAGCTTAAAGGGAAGATAAACAGCAAATCTTCCAGTATTTGATCTGTTCCCATAAACCTTTCCAGGAATTAAAAAAAATGCAAATTGAATCTTATATACATATATGAAAACTGAATGTCATATTACAGTATCTCTCTGTTTTCTTTGTGATTTCTGTACCTTAACACCTGGTATTTATAAACTTTTTGAGAAAACATTCAAAGGAAGAGAGAAGTTTAGCAAAATAATTTCTCATTTTTGTTTCTCCTCTATCTTTAGGCAAAGTATATAAATTAATGAGTCTTTGTGCATTCATAAATTCTCATTAATATCATTTATTTTGATGGTGAGATGTTATAATGCATGTAAGATTGTTTTCTATTCAGTGAGTTACTACGTAAACATAATTTCATGAACTGTTGCACAGAATCAACACAATACTTCATGAGTCAGGAAGGAACTCCTTTGGCTATTTTTTTACCTGAAAGTATCATTATAAAATCTAAAAATTTAAGTAAAGAAGTTATTAGTTTTACCATAATCATCTCCTGAATATCAAACATGTCACTGGTATAGCTTGGCTAGAGAATTATCAACAGATGGACTACAATCTGTATTAAGAAGTCGTGGAAGAGAAAAAATTTCATATTAAAAATGTTTATATCTAATTAAATACTTGTGGTAGTTAAGTGACATATTCATTCTCTCATATAATTAATCTTTCTGTTTGTGCATGAAAATTAACAAGGGCTGAAGAAATGGCTCAGTTGATAAAATGTTTGCATTGTAAGCATTAGGACCTGAGTTCAATTAACAGAATCCATTTTTAAAAGATGGGCATGGTAGCACACTCTTACAATTCTGATGCTGGGGATATAAAGGAAGTCAGATCTTGAGCTTACTTGTCAGTAAGTCTAGACTACTTAAGTTCCAGGCCAATATTAGAGACACTGTGTCCAAAAACAATCTAAATAAAAAGTGGAGAATGACTAATCAATGACACTCTAGGTAGTCTTCTGGTATGAATATATATAAACAATTGTGCATACATGCCTAGCATCTATTATTCTGAGAAAAAAAGTTGAGCTTAATGTAGTTATTAATGTAGTTATTCAGTTGCTCATTAGATCTCTAGGCTTATGTATCATACTTCAAGTTATTATCTATTGATTTACATCATCTTTTTCTTTATTTGATTCCTTTATAGCAATCATTTTGTTCTGTATCTCAGTAGATGTAAAATATTTTAGAGTAAGCATTGTGCAATATTTATTTCTCAGTGCTGTTTATGTGACCTTAATGTCAAACCTTTGTGATATTTCAATATGTGTTCCTAATACAATCACAGACATAGAGCAGGAGTCCAGATTTTTTGCTGTTGAATGACTAAGTTAAAGAACTAAACTAAATAGGTGAACAACATGATATCTTTCTAAGGCTCTGTGATAGCCATATGAAGTGAAACATTTCCTCTTCAGCACCACTGACACTGTCTATAAGCATCATATACATGGTTTTGAGGGTTGCTTTTTTATCAGACAATGAGTTCTTCAGAGGCTTTGAAGATATAAATCAGGTCCTTTTCCCTGCTGTATATGGTGCCTCAACAGTGCTAAACACATCATAGACCTTCAATGTAGAGGGAACTAAAGTACTGAAAAGACACTCTGCTGACTTTTTTATTCCAGTTGTACATTCTTCAACATCAAACCCATTTGCACTCAGGAAGTATAGCCAGGTAAATTGCTTAATCTTCTCCATATATCATAGATAGTGTTGTAAATCTGTGATCAGACTGCTAACATGCTGAGCTTCAGAAAAATTCAAAGTTCACTGAACTGATGCTACTGTATTTTATATTATAAATATAACCCACATGTTAAAAAGTCCATTAATTTTTACACCAAATAAAATGCTGCACAGTTATTCCTTATTTCCTTTAAAGGCACATTCCAATCCATATTAGTATTTCAATGTTGCGATAAAGCATCAATGTATACAGCAAATGACCAAGTTTCCATTTGTATTAGGCAGAAAATATGATAGAAACAGAAAATAAGCATTTTATATCGAAAATCATAGTTATGACTATGAACGACAGAGCCTTAATTCTTTAACTCTGTTAACCTTTAAAATTTAGGAAATTCTTTAAGTCTACCATAGATTCCTACCCAGGTTGTGAATTCTCAATTTCTGTGCTAAATACATTCTGAATTGAGTTCCTGATAATGAAAAGGAGGCCTCTTCTTTAAAAAATGGCAATATCAGATCATTAGCTTATTCCTTGCCTTCCACCCTAAAGGATTAACATTATCTAAGTTAAAGTGCTCTATTAATGAGTCCATGACATTTGGGGGGCAAGGCATGACATAAACAAAAGGCTTCAAAGCAAAAGAACCCCAGCAAAGTAAAAATCTGTGTTTTTTGCCTGAATTCAGCAGGTAAGCACATCATCAAAGCAAGAAACACTAGAGTGTATTGTATCTAATCTAATGAATAAGTTTTTAAAAGAGACACTAGCCCAATATCTCATTTATATGTATCAGTTGTTGCATTATTATATGTAATAAAATTTATTGGGAAGAATATTTGTAAGATTTTTTTTATTTTTTGATTTGGGTTATAGAATTTTACACAAGTCACCACAAATTAAGGTATTAGTAATAGATATAATAGATGTTAATTAAATCTTGAAAATGTCACTTATTAAAAATAAACACAGAAGATGACCTTATTTATCAAATCAATCTTATTTATCAATAGTGTTAAATGAAATGTTCCCCTTCTAAAAATGCATATATTTGCCTAGATAAATGTAAAATATTAGTCTCTAATAAAGATGCACAATATGTAAAAGAAACAGTGCTAGACACATCACAGACATTCAGTGTAGAGGAAACTGAAATACTGAAAAGGCACTCTGCTGACTTTTTTGTTCCAACTGCCCTTTCTTCAACATCAAAACAATTTGTACTCAGGAAGTAAAACCTGGTAAATTGTTTATACTCTCACTTTTTGGGAAAGCACATCAGTTGAATTCACATCGATAGTATTGAACATTCATATGCAAGCTATTTTCTGATATTTTTTCATCTGTTTGTTACTTAGAAAAATTGCTGAGTTATAAAATAGGTATAACTTTAAAAAATATCAACTTCCAATCTAGAAAAAAATGTGTGTTCAGTACACAAAGCTATAATTTTTAGACAAATATTTTCTGCATTCACTCATTAAATAAACATTAAGTATTCATCATCTATATGACATCATAAGCATCAATATTAAGGTACAGAATTTAGCAAGACATGCATGCATCTGACATGTGTACATTGAGAGAATGTGTTAAAATAACTCACACACTAGAATAAGGCTAGTGACTATAGATATAACCTTACACTAATATAAAATATTATATTATATTATATATATAAAAACCCCTGTGACTACTTTGACTCACAATTAGTTACCTAATTTTGAGGACAATTTAAATTTCTCTGGTCATTTTTAAATGCACTGCATGCAATTACTTGTATGTGTGTGTGTTTGTGTGTATGTAAGTATGTGTGTGTATGTGTGTGTTTGTGTATATAAATATGTATATATTTAAGTATGTGTGTGTATGTATGTATGTTCGTGTGTGTGTGTGTGTGTGTGTGTGTGTGTGTGTGTGTGTGTGTGTGTGTGTTTGCCACAGAATACATGTGGAGACCAGAGGAAAACCTTTGCGAGTCAAGTCTCCCCTTCTGCTATGTGGGTCCCAGGGATCAGCCTCAGATCATCAGTCTTGGTGACAGAAGCATTTACCCAAAGAGCTCTCTTGCTGACCCAAAGGCAGGTATGAAATATTCATGATTATTTCTAAGATTAAAACAATTCTGTAATTCATAATAAATCAAAAGGAAACAACAAAAGTCCCCTAAATCTGGTAAATACAGCCAATGATCTTAACAAAGTTTCAAACTTTGAAGTTTTTGAGTTTTGTTAGACATTGGTGACCAGGGTGACTCCTCAAAGCACAAGGGTAGCAAGATCATTTGAAGCATAACAGCTTTACTAGTAAGCCTGAGAACATAAATTTTATCACCAATCATATCCATGAGAAGCTTGAAAATTCTCTTTTGGATCTAATGAATTGAAAAGTATGAGAAAGATAGACACCTGTAGCCATGCCAAACCAAACACTTTATTGACCAGAAAAACCACAAACTTCCCTTGGTGCTCTAAGCACCACAGTTTCCAACTGACAAATTTTAGAGCTCTTGACAGCAAATAAACTGAAAATGTATATGTACAAGAGTGATTACTGACCCTTCTCCAAGTAAACAGTAGAGAATTAATTTCTATGGAAAAAACAAAGGAATAGGATACCAACCTTCTAGAAGGAATGGAGGACAGCCTTGTCTCTGGCCACCACCAAAAAGTATTTTCACCTTACAGACTTACAGAAACAAATGGTTGTCTTTCCTATAACAACACAAAGAGATTGAAAGAAGAGAAAATTAAACTGTAATTTGTTTTGCTTTATTGTCCTGTAAACATCCTTAGCTGTCAATATTCTCTATCAAGATGTGCCCATGCTGGGGCTGGAGAGATGGCTCAGCAGTTAAGAGCACCGTCTGCTCTTCCAGAGGACCCAGGTTCGATTCCCAGCACCCACATGGCAGCTAACAACTGTCTGTAGTTCCAGTTCCAGGCAAACACCAAGGCAAATAAATAAATAAATAAATAAATAAATAAATAAAGTTAAAAAAAATCTAAAAAAAAAAAGATGTGACCATGAAAGCCAAAATTTGAAGAGGATATTCTGTTGCTGAAGGTTTCCCGGCCTGTTTGGGGCCGGAGGTTCGTACCTGGCCTGTGGCAGTTTTTGTCCCCCAAAGAAATAAATCAGACACTTATATTAACTTCATACTGTTTGGCCCATGTCTCATGCACATTACTAGCTCTTTCATATTAATTCAACCCATTTCTAATAATCTACCTGCCACTGTGGCCCAGCCAGCAGCTCACCTGTGTCTCTTACATGACTCTTCAGGGGTTGGATGGAGACTGACTAACCCCGCCCTCCTTCTACCTGTCTGTCCTCTGATTCCCCACCCACTTCTTTGGTGCTCCACATAGGCCAAAACAGCTCCTTTATTTACAGCATACAGAGACCATTCCACCACAACATTCAGCTATTGTCTCCCTACAGTAAAAGATAAACACACCACAGCTTTTAAGATAGTTTGGAATTCAGCCAGGCAATACATACAAAAAAATGTCTAGAGGAGAGACATGGAGGATAAAAATTATCTTCTTCTTGCTTTGAATGATAATAGAAATCATTAAATAATTTCCAAACAATAAATGATCATGATAGTTTTGAAAGTCTTATGGAAGAACTGACAGTATCTGGAGTCAAAATTAAGTGTACTACATGTCTTCCCAATTAGAAGCAAACCAAATTAATTTCTCAATGCCTTGTTATGCTCATTAAAATAGTAATACCTGCTTTTTTAAAAAAAAATTAAATCATTTTTTAACAAAGAATGAAATGTTTCCTGTCTGTGTAATATAGTTTAGAAAATAATAAAATGTGGTTGACTTTATTTACTTATAAATGGTTTAATTATTTACTTTATTAGCATAAAAATGATGGATTTTATTATGTTATTTTCACACATATGCACCATTATTCCTTGTTCTTACTCTCCCCATTGTATTCAAATCCCAGTCCATGTCTCACTTCCCATTACATGTCCTCTTTTGTCTAAGCAAGTAGATCTGCTTTCATGTCACATTAATTTAGTTACACTCTCCTTTTTATTGTCTTCTCATTCCTATAAGATTTCCACCTCTCTTTTCACTGTCCCTTTTCTCATTTCATCACACATGTATGCACATACACACACACAGAGAGAGAGAGAGAGAGAGAGAGAGAGAGAGAGAGAGAGAGAGAGAGAGAGGAGTTGAAATAATAGACTCCACATATAAGAAAACATACTGGATTTGTTTTCCCAAATCATAGTTCATATAACATAACAATCTACAGCTCCCTCCAATTTTGTGCCAATGCCATGGTTTGACCTGAAAAAAAATCAGTCATGTACATGTCTCACATTCTTATCACATGTTCATCTGTTGCTCAACACCTAGGTTGGTTCCATTTCTTAGTTACTGTAAACTCTACAGAAGGACACATGTTTAAGAAATGTCTTTGGTATACAGATTTAGAGTCCCTCAAGGATATACCCAGGAGAGATGAAACTAGGTCACAAATTGGTGTATTCTCAGTTCTATAAGGTTACAATATGCTGATTTCCACAGTAGCTGCTCTTCTGTCCATTTCCAATAGTTGTATATAAAGTTCTTTCTCCACAGCCCTGTCAGTATTTTGTCATCTATTTACTTGAATATAATCAGTCTGACTTGAGGTAAGATGGAATCTCAAAGCAATTGTACTTTTTATTTCATTTGGTGGCTAAAAATCCTGAATACTTTTGAAATATATATTGACTCTTAGTTCTTCTTTTTTGAGATGTTTTCATTGAATTCTTTAGTTCATTTATTGGCTGGATAATTTGATTTTTTGATGTCTAACTTTTACAATGTTCTATGTGTTATAAATGTCTATTTCTTGTCTGATATATCCCCTTCCATAGTGCACTGTTGGTTCTGTTGTTTATTTTCATTACTGTGCACAAGATTTTTAATGTCATGTAATTCTATTGGTCATATTTTACCATTCCATGTATTATTGGAGATCTTTACAAAGCATATAGCTAGAAGTGCCTAGCCAGGCTGGCCTGTGGTCCAGCCCCACAGCCCAACCATCGCTTATCCCCAAATAATCATACAAAGGATTACTTATGGCTTAGGTTTATTATAAGCTATTCCTACAACTGAATTCAACTCATTTCTATGAACATAGGTCTTTCCAAGTGGCTAGTGCTTTACCTGTTTTTCACTATATCTTGCTCTCTTAGGCAGCAGCTCTCAGTGCCTCTCAATGACTTCACCCTCCTTCTCCTTTTTCTATGCTTGGATTTCCCACCTGACTATTATTTTCCACCTAGCTTGCCATATGCCAAAATAGTTTCTTTATTATCCAACAATAATTCACAGCATACAGAAAGACATCCCACATGAAAAATCTCTTTGTCTCTGCCTTTATCTTGAGATGTTAAAAAGTTTTACATATTACTTAAGGTATTTAATCTACCTTATTTTTCTACAAGGGAAAAGATATAGAGAAAATCTAGTTTTCCCAACATGATTTATTAAGATGCCATCTTTTAGTCAATGGTTATTTTGGACATCTTTGTTTAAGATTAAGTACCTGTATGGGTTTATTTCTTGGTCCTTTATTCTGCTTCATTGATCCTTATGTCTCCTTTCTGCATTCCATAAGAAAGAACAATTACAGGCATGAAGACAGCACTAGAAATTAATGATATAAAATAAAACTGAGCACCAGAAAAAGTAAAAAAAACAATCAGAAAACACTAATCCATTTTGTAGTCCCTGTATGTGTGCATTATCATTCATCTTTTGTACACTTGGAGCTGTGATTAAGTCTGTGATACTGATGTTATGGCTAACGGCGGTCAAGCCATACAGTCTTTCTTCTACCCACCAGCTTGACCTGCATAATAGCTGATGATCTTGAAAACTTACTGTGGGATATGTATAATATTTTCCTCTTTTGCTTCAATTTATACTGACTTTTTCTCTTAAAATGAGCTATGGCAGGTAATTCAGAAGCTCAATGATTTAGTTTTTTGATTCACATTTAGTTAATTTTAAAACAAAATAATCAAGCAGAAGTTTACTGAAACTTTAGACAGTGAAAGAATAAGAAACTACAAATGCTTTAATATTCAAGTCCAAAAACGTGAATTTAAAATAAACAATTAGCCCTAGCACCTAGTTTCTATAGTATAATCACATATGGGACAACTGGTTTCTAAAAAGAGTTCTTCTTTCTTTTTCCCCATATTTATTTTTCTCATGCAATATATTTTGATAATATACTTTCTGCCCTAATTTCCCAGAGATCTTCTCTAATTTCCTACCTTCCAATTTTATTCATTCATGTTCTCTCTCTCTCTCTCTCTCTCTCTCTCTCTCTCTCTCTCTCTCTCTCTCTCTCTCTCTCAGAAATAAAAACCCAAGACAAATGGTAAAACTGAATAAGAAGTAAAAATTAATAAGAAAACAATTCAAAATGAAATAAAAATGAAGCACACAAACATGGATTCTGTTTTGTGATTTCTTGACTCTTAGATTAGATGTCAAAAAAGCAGAGTTGGAAAGCTTTTTAAAAGAAAAAAATCCATTGTGTAGATGTACCACAGTTTGTTAATCCATTCTTCAGTTGAGGGACATCTAGGTTGTTTCCAGGTTCTTGCTATTACAAATAATGCTGCTATGAACATAGTTGAGCTAATACCTTTGGAGTGTGAATGTGCCTCTTTAGGGTATATACCCAGAAGTGGTATTGCTGGGTCCTTGGGGAGATTGATTCTCAATT